>JAUUEB010138794.1:0-14588 GCA_032362205.1 Clione limacina
ATTCATCTATTCGTTGACTCATCTGTATAATCGTATCATGTACATACTCATTAGTTAATATGCTTCACATTTATTTGATTATTTATTCATCTATTCGTTGACTCATCTGTATAATCGTATCATGTACATACTCATTAGTTAATATGCTTCACATTTATTTGTGTATCTATTTCAGTATATGTGTGTTAAAATCTTAATGTTTGTAATTTCTTTTAATAATTCATTCATTATTTATTTCAAATGCATTCATCAATGACATGTTTTGTTTTTGAATGTGTAATAATTCAATTGTTGGGTTGTGTGTTTTATCTGTGTTGATGTTTTATGTTAACATTTTTCAGTTAGTTTCTTTTTTTTTAATTTGTCAAAAATACTGTCATTATGGCTTAATTGATATACAAACAAACATTTTCCTTCTTGTATTAACTTGTCAATTATTTTATTTATTAAATTATTTTTCATAAATGTATGTACTAACCATCTTATCAATTCAACCATTAATCTATAATTTTATTAATTTCTTTATTTATTCATTCATTTATTTTTTATTCATAGATTTATAAATAAATAAATTATTTTATTCATCCTAACGTTTATGTTTAATGAATTAATGAATTAATGAATTGAATTAATGAATTAATGAATTAATGCATTACTTCATGTTTGGTTTGTTTATTAATTCATTCATTCATTTAACATTTTTTATTATTTTATTTTGATTATGTATATAACTATTCATTGATTTTAATATTCTTTATCTTTTAATTTTTTATTAAGTTACTCATTTAATTATCTCTTATATATTTGTTTATTTGTTTATTCATTTATTTATCTTTATACTATTCATTTTTTTTAATTATCGATTTCTTGTTTTATCTATTTCATTCGGTTCCCTTTCCAACTTATAATTAAATAATCTTTTGATTACTAATTTATTAATCAGTTATTTGCTTTATTTATTCATTTTATCTTTTTAACGAAAAATTTCAACACTGGTAGAAATATCTACGATTTCCCTCCTTCACCACAGTTATTGGCATGTTCTTCTTTTTAATCATAAATTTATTTATCAATTTTTCATTAATTAATTATATGTTTATATTTTCATTCAGTTTGTATTAATTTAGCTATTTATGTATTCATTGAATTATTTATCTATTTATTTATGTATTTTCAAAAATCTCTTCTATTAAAAACTTTTTTGTCAATTGAAATATTCTGTTAATAGCTTTTTGTAAATCATTTTTTTCATTTGATTATTGCTCTATTAATCTATTCATGTTATTGTTATACCAGGTGACTCCGAATAACTGCCAGAGTGATTATTTCATAACGGTTATAGATAGAGGCATGTCTTTTTTTATTATTTTTTTATTTTTTTCAGTTTTGTTCCATATTTTGTTAAATGTTGTGCTATGATTACTTTTTTTATAATCAACTGGCTGATTAAGATGTATTGGTTGATGGATATAAGAATTGACAAATGAAACAAAAGAGATGGATTGATGGATTAATTGGTTGTTGGTTTGTGGATAGATTGATGAATGGGTTTGGTTGTAATTATAAGAGTTTACTTGGATTTATTCAAATTCATGAATCGGGTTTTTTGTAAAGGAATTTAAACATTATAATTAAACCTACATCAAACAAAGGAAGATAAACAGACAAATAATGAAAGGCTAATAAAGTAAAATAAACTAAATATTCATAATGAAACGTTCCATATAAGAATATCTTTAATAGATTATGAATAACCACATCCAGAATAGTTCATAAAATAATGAAACATGATATATGAATCCACTGCTGAAATATGATCTCATTTAATATTACCTGCATATTACTTTTCTTCAAACAATTTAGCCAACTTGATAATGAATTATTCGTTGATAGCTTTTTATCTGTCTATTGTATTTCAAGTAAATCTAATTCATGATAAAGAAAGTGTAATAAGAGTAAGAGTATTACCATTATCTACTCCAAATTTCTTCAGAACAGCCAAACAATACTTTCACACCTACTGAGAATATGTAAAGTGTTTGGATAATATTAAAGACTGACATATCACATTGGCCCTAAAATTACATAGATGGCATCATCTTTCAAAAACACTAATATGCATATTAACACGAGTATGTATTAAATGATATATTGAATTTTATTGAAATAAATTATCTTTTCATTAAAAACTGAAAATGAGAAGATAATTGGTCAAAAAAATAAATACATAAGCTGTTTTATGCAAGCTGAATTTTGGATGAATCATAAATGAATAATTGTAGTTTACTTGATATTAACATAACCCCATAGTTATCTGTATATTTGTGTACAGGAATGCCTATAAGTAGATATACATGTTTTTTAATTCGTTAAACAAAAGATAACTGCTATTTTTCATGCGGATTAGATCACTTTGTCGAATGAATTCCATACTATTATAACTAATGACGTCGTTGTTTGAAGTGGTGATATTTTCAAGTATTTATAGGACTAAATAATAGTAAGAGGCCTTTTAGAAGACATAATATCGTTTTAGTTTTTTCAAATTCAATATAAGTTGATGTCTGTGAATTTAATAACAGTTTAAAATCATTTATGAAGACTATAACGAACATTTCTTGACAGTCTACCTGTTGGTTTTCATTAATTCAAGACAAATATATTGTATTGACCCAATAAAAGTGAAATTATAAATGTTTTTATCTGCCTTAAGGTGAAGTGAGGAAAATGAATAATGAAGGATCACGTAAAACACAGCTATGTTACACGTATAGACGAGTGATTGAGGGTTATGGATTCTTGATACAATGATGGATGATGGATGATGGATGATGGATGATGGATTATGACCTTGGGATGACAAACTTTTTTTTATAATACTCAACACTATTTAGAACATGTATTTCATATAACAACTTACCAATGGTGGCTTTTGTCCTTTTTTGTGACCAGCTTGGTTTAGGGTTACAGATAGTTTATAACAAATATGATGTTTATGTAATTACTAGCTTTCATTTATTACATTGTTATCCAGATATTAGATATTGTCTTAATGATGTTTATGTAATTACCAGCTTTCATTTATTACATTGTTATCCAGATATTAGATATTGTCTTAATTATCACGAATGCATGTATGTTTGAAACGCCAAGCTAAACTAAGATAATTTTTGAAATTTTCTCTTGTTTATTCACTTATTTCGATTAAATGTTCTTAGAAAAAGAGAATATTGAAAATAATTGTAGTAAAAGGTGAAATGTCGGCGAATGGAAAACATGTGAGCGACTGTTTATTTCCATTCAAGTAATCAATAACAGATTCTCAGATTATTGTATTCAAATTTTGCATTGATTTATACGTGTTTATAGTTTATGACACAATAATAACGATGATATTATAAGTCTTATCTAAAATCTTATTTGGAAACACAAACAACATTGATATGTTTTAAAACTGGGACGTAACTACCTGACGTAGTATCAGAATCTCATCAAGTCATACAATGCTTCGATATATCAAATCAATATTAATTAGACATGTTTAATTGCTGACTGCACCTTGCGACATTGTTTGATAATCAACTTTCAAGTCTAAAATAGATAATAATTTTATCGTTTCTGAATAGAACATCACAATCATCTTTACGATTTCCCAAATATCATCCTTATTAAAACAGTTCACCATCATTCAACAGTTTCAATTACAAGTTACACACAAATTTACGCTTCAAGTGATTGTCATCTTCCATACAATCGATTGCAATTATTGTTCTCTCTATAAAAAGCATATGTCCCCAGTCTGAGCTGAATGTTCAAACTGAATGCGGTGTTAGAGCCAGTCAGACGATATGCAAGTAGATCGATAATATTGATTTCTCTTGGTGTTGTTTTTTTTCTTTGACGTTTGTACTTTTTGGCCTTTTGTGACACTGTAAGACTAATTATCGAGGTTTCAATTATGATTCTTAAATTTCTTATGTAATGGGATAATGTCTATTGAATTTCAACTAATCGATCACACCATAGTAATGAGCTTCACGTTTGACAGAGTTACATTTTTAATCAACATTTAAGTACCTCGAGCAATGAAAGTATTGCTCTTGGACATCATGGTAAACACCACCGATTGATAAACGCCCAGAAAATAAAGGTCGTATATGTTATTCAACATTAATGACAAACAAGTTCAATAAGCATGAAGACAGAAATCAATCAATCAATATATTGCAATAATATTCATTCCTTTTATCCTGTCTAACAATAGTCCGTAAAGGTCAACCGGAGGACTTTCAGTTGTATACTGAGTTTAAATCATGACTCGTCACTATCGACATACATTTCATCAATCAGCTCAGAAGTTAAAAGTTTGTTGTTTCTGATTTTTAACATTGTATAACATTGGGTTCTATAGGATATTATGTTATTTACAGTAAAGTTATCCACTTAAAGAGATTGCTTGCGTATCGCCAAAAAACAAACATTCCGTTGTAAAAAGCGAATTCTGTTATCCACTTCAGTAACATCTGACTTTAAAAACTGCCTGTCCCAAATAAAGTAAATTGTCTTATGAGTTATCAGTAACAACTGTTAGACAAAAAGCAATAAAATTAATGACATTATAGATATAATTGTTGTCTATATAGTAATACTAATGCTACTTATTTGTTGTATTTATGTCGAGGCCTGTTGTTTTTTGTGTTCAGCTAAATTACTCATTCACTAGAACTGATTAGCCTACCAGCTGTTGAAACAAAATATCAAGTAGATATAACATCCTCTAAATTCTTAAACAACAACAAAATATTAATATATGAGCGTTTTATCAAGTGAAATTTATAATCATACTATGTCACTTTCGAGTTATTATATAAATAGTGGCGCATTTCCATAGACATATTATTATACTACCACAATGCGCAGATCACACTAAATTCCCTCTAAATATCCCCAGTTTTAGGATTTCTTATATACAAGAGGTACGTGTACTAAAGAAGGAAAAAACCACCATGTCAATGTTACTAAGCGTTGTATCAAAGTCACCCGAAGTGACGAAACATAAAGGGGAAAACGACTTCAATAAGTGTCATGTTATAATACCTCATACATGCTGTAACCAAGGACAATCAGTTAAGCCTTTTTTGTAAAGAAAAGTTTGCACTGCCCTATTTCTTAATCGTATGAACCATTCAGTCTGTGATATAATGTGATTTTAACTTCAACATCCTGAAATTGAAGGATCATATATCTATTCCATCAACGTTTTGTTGGTTTGTCTTGTCTATGTGCGTGTCTTGAATTTTTCTTTTTTAAAAAGTGCAAGCTAATATAGTCTCTCAATGGATAATAATTGGCTTCTAATCCCATGGCGCCCCAATGAGAGCAATAACAAGACAGGCGGATCCACAATATTACCTCATTTACCTATTTTTTGTTTAATGCATTTAATGCCTAGGGCAAACCGTCAGAGAGCGAATGAGTCTGTTGGGGTTCTTTGTTAACTGTATACATGCTTGGCCTACAAGCACTAATCGGTTCAAGCTAACATGAATGCTTTTATTCATAGGGGAATTAAGACCTACAAAGAGGTGCCATTATATGCAAAATAGTTTACTTCCACTCTGGACTTCATTTAAAAAAATGAAGTTAAATCAAGCTTAGTCCGGATTCAATGAAAGCAACACCGCCTGCGGTTCTCATATAAAGGTTTACGCATTACTCAAGCAAACGTATTTTGCTTTGAATATTTGACGATCTTGTTAGAGGAGCGATCATATTGTTTAATACAATATCTCAAATGATATCTTAACATTTCCTAACCCCCTGTTGAGATAGATGTGTTGCTTGCTCATTTTTCGTTTGATCAAAATAATGGGTCTCACGATCTTACATTATGAGAAAATATGATTGATCATAAAATGTTGTATGCGATGGTATTATTGCCATATGAATAGTCTATTACTTTTGTCTTCTAGCACGCTATCCATTAAGTGTATCTCATTCATACTACTCCATTTAAAGTAGGTGGCTTATTTTCATAACTCTAGAAATGACATCAAAGGGTTTCGATTAACAAAGTATTTGTCGTATCATTACTTTAGTAAAACTAGAAAATAAACAGAAGAAAAAGAAATGTACTTACTTGGATATCTTGGGTGCATGAATCCTGGATATCTTGCAGCCAACAAAGGGTGTGTCTGGTGGGTTAAATCCCGAGGTAAGTTGTACAGTAAAGGGTTCATTGGGAGGTGGGCAAACTGGGGTGGGACCCCCACTCCTAGTGGGCCAGAAGGTCCGCCATGTCCCAACCCATTCATTTGCGCTAAAGCTCTGTTGCACACTCGCAAAGGCTGATATAATGCATTTGAATCTAGCTGCCCGCTGTGAAAGTTTGCAAAAATATGTTTGAACTCCTCGCCTGTCCACGCACTAAGTCTGTTTTCTGTTTCTGGTGAAGCTGATTTTTCCAACCTTGGACTGGGAGGGCTCATAGAACGCGGAGAGGAATTGGACTGAGCTACATCAGACGGATTTAAACCGTAACTGTCCCGTGTTTCTCTGAAGTCTCTAAACTCTCTATCCCTATTTGCTAATTGTCTTTCTCTGTGTTCCTGTATTTCTCTCAGTTCTCGCTCCCTGTCACGTATATTCCGTAAGACAAGTTCACGTTCCCGTGATTGTTGTTCGCGGAAAATGTCAACTTCTCGATTATGTTCACGATGGTCACGAGACCTGAAGCCATTCTGTTCTCTTTCTCTATAGGCTTCAATGTCAGCTGAGGAGACGTTATTGTAGGTTTCTTTCCCGAGAGCAGATGGTCTGATAGGAAGTGGTCTTTGGGGAGGTGGAGATGTTGAAGCAGCTTTGTGTGTTGTCTTTTCGCCAGAAGTTGACCCTGATGTAAAACTAGGCTGATGAAGGGGGACTCCCGTGGATGGTGTTGGTGAAGAAGGACCACTGTCGGATTTTCCGATTAGTGATTCAATTGAGAAACCGTGACGTTTAGGAAAGGTTGGTGTACTGGTTGCTGGCATGATGGTCATTGCAGCGGTCATCCTTAGGATTTCACCACAACAAAAGTGCGATGGGAAAGTGCCTGTAGATGGGGATACTGGGTGTTGTACTTAAGGTCAATTAAGACAGAAATACTCGAGTGTGATAATCTTAGTTTGAAAATGTCTGCCTCCCATTAGAAATTTGACCTTAGTTTACATCATCGTTGAAATGTCCACAAAGCGATGAATACAAAAGATAAGATGTATCTCTCCGATAGCAGACTACAGTAGTAGACTCCCGTGTTATGATAACGAGTTAATCTGTAAAAGGATGAAAAAATGAAATAAGATATTGTAAAGGAAGATCAGATTAGATAATTATAAAAAGTGGTTTTAATTTTTATCTAAATGGTGAGTAAAATGCATACAATCAGAATTAGAAGACTCGCACAAATACACACCGTGTAAACACACACGCACACTTTCATAAACTTTACATCCTTATTCGCTGTAACCTGGTAATTAGTGCTTAAGTGGAACTATTTATTTTGCTTTCAATCTAGAATATTTTGTAAAACAATTGTTTAACTTACTTGTGTTCTTATATTCTTAATATTTTCCACTGTTGTAAACACTTATCCAAATGTACTTCATGTTCGTAGGGAATTTCGTTTATTGATTCAGTAGACAATTCTGCAATCTAAAAATTCTTAAACTTTGAAACGTTAATAACTTAAAAAAATGAATGAAAGTTAATCTAGGCAATACAAATGTAGAATATATCAAGATATATATATATGCATTAAGTGTTAACTAATGCTTAAATGTACCAAAACCTTGAAGCCATGCATCTTATCATTTAAGATTTAATAATATTTATAAAAAAAAATTATCGTTTGTTTTTCTCATGCTTTGATTGTGTATCTATTGTATCAAAAGCAATTTATTCTGTTCAAGAAACAGAGCCCAATTAAACTTTTGTATGATACGGTTTTCGATCAAATTTTGTTTTTAAACTTTTATTCACAGATTTGTGTACAATAATATTCTTCGAATACATGGGGTTTTAAAGGATATTAAAACTGGCAATCATGGTTATTAACAGTTATTTCTGAATGAGAATTTGTTAACATTATTTTGACAGCGACTAAATTATGAGGTTAGCTATAGGCATGCAAGTATTAGTTCTCAGATTCTCTATACACAAAAATAAAAATAGTATCTGTCGTATCACACGAATTACTCTATGAACATTTGATATGTACAACCTGAATCATTATAGTTTTCTATACTATGAAGTAAATCAGTGGTATAGTATTGTTTCTTAAAATAATAATCAAATGGGGCTTGCATTTCTTGACAATTTGTCCGACTCAAGTTAAAGTAGTTTGAACGTCTCATTTTACTCATTTAGATAATCTAGATATCATAATTATTATTGGAGGTGTTATTTAGGAAATATTTACAAGCTTCCACTAGAAGAAATGTTGCTGACAACTAGCAGACCCCATCCAAGTTACAATTTAACACGTGTATTGAGTTCGAGTACTATACACAGTACACAAGAGAAGAAAATTATTATGAACGATTCATAATTAACAGATAACTGTGTTCAACAAACACAATTTGAAATTATTTAAACAATGATGTTACTTTAAAATAAGATTATAACTGTAATTATCAGAGGAGTAAGAGATGGTACTAACATTCAGAGATGGTATTTTATCACGGATTTGTATTTTATAAGAATATAGAAGCAATTTATGAATTTAATTTACATTGTTTTAAACAAATGAGAGATGACATGAAAGTCCCGTGAAACATTATTTTAAAAAGTTCTGAAAAAGTTAAGACAGTTTTACTATCTCACACAGTATCCTGCTGGCACACAACACACACATACATAGACTTCTTACGAATAGCTTAAGAGCCAAACTTAATTGGATTCAAATTCACGATTTTTATTAAGCTATGTTACATGACAAACTAAAAATACATTACAGAGTAATAAACATACAATAAAACATTCAAATAACAACAATCAACTACATTATAATAGGCTGTAACAGGACATTATACAGCAAAGTATTTACAAAAAAAAGAAAATTAACATAAATACTCACACATTAATCTGAAACATGCATGCAAATAAATACTAATTGTCTGAGTAAGGGACATTTTATACATACAGTTTGATACTAATGACATATACTTAGCATAATGACTTTGAATGATTCATGTAACAGGAGAACAATTATAGTTTCTGCTGACATATTTAAGTCTATTAACTTAATCTCCTATCGATTTTTAACGATTAGTAGCAATTTTACATTATCTTTTTTTTGTTATCTTTCGCTCATATGACTCATTTGAATAGGAACAATTTTTGCATCATAGAAAATGATTAGCATAATTTTTAAGGGAATTACTTTAAGAACTGTTTTGTTTGTCTTCACTGTCGTGTTTTCTCTAGTTTTTGTCTGATAATTGAAATATAATTCTAAACAAACACAGGCCATTTGTTGTATATCATAATATGATATCATGTAAAAATTAACGTTAAGAAGACTGGTTCTGATGTGGAAGAAAATGCTTAAATGTTGTTTCTTTTTTCAAATTATTTTTAACTGAGGATTCAATATCTATGTGTTTATGACAAATAAACTGAAAGTTGTATGATTTTGTATGTAAGAATTGTTTGATGACTTGTTATATAAATCTCCTTTACATTTATAGGTCTATTTTCAATTTTATTAGTTGATATCACTTTACAAAATCCTTTTCAAAAGCAAAGTGTAAGGACTTATTACAATTATATTCACCATAATAACACACTCCATCAACAAAATTCCCGCCACTCGATAAAACACTAAATATGACAACAAACTAAATTTCATAACTTATAACAACCCATCTAATGTTTTCTTGTAAAAACATATCATTTTACTAGCTGTTTATTTTGGTATATTATTTGAATTGGTGGAATATTTTGTTTAAACAGTCTGTAAAAATTAATGGGACATCAATATTAAAAAAAGGTTGGACATCTATTTGTTTTATTTATTTTTGAGGTCGTTTAGTGTTCATCCACCGTGGTGCAACCACAGTTCTGACTCAAGAGTCACTCCCAGAAAGTGCAGTTAAGCTTTTTGTCGGAATTGGTTCATTTTAAGATTTTCAATGCTTTTTTTCGTATTTTACTTCTTCTCTGTAATTCATTAACACTTTAGATTTCAAGGATGGAGCTTTCACTTCTTCCATCTGCACTTTGAGGAAATTTCATTTTGTGTCTTTCTACAGAACAGGATCTACATCCTCCTTTACGCCAAATATCTTAAAATACACCAACAATTTAAAACTATAATTTATCATTACATATAATGAGCCGGTAGTCTAAAGAATATCTCAGGAATGAAATGTTCCTTAATAATTGTACCTCAAAATTGAGTTGTTTTGTTGTTTACAAATGTAAGTAACTATGTTGTATCGTCTGAATTCAATTAAAAGGAAATCTTACGGTATCCTTTAAACTAAAAACTTTTGGTCAAATCTTAGTATGTTAAGGTGTAATACATGACAATGCCGTGGTAAAACGGCTAGTATGAAAAGATGATTTGTCTGAAAAAGCCAACTCTTGGGGGATGCATCTTATTTATATTCAAAATAGGGGATTCTGAAATATTCGTATAAAAAGGTGAAAAATGAATTAAAAAAGATTGTCCAAAAGAAGTTACTTCAGTTTCCAGACGTAATCTCATAGCTTCGCTATTATATCGTCTATAATGAGCTTTTTTTTTAATAAAAAGGAATAAGAATTCATTGAAAAAAGAAACAGATGACACTTTTAATAGTATGAAGGTTTTCGTAACTAGAATGACGTAGTAAGTAATGACAGCTCATACTCTTAAACAGAAAAACACGTACCTGATAAAATCCGAATGAAATATCTGTATTGCTTGTACTGTATAAAATCTGTATGCGTATTCAATAAAATGAAACTATGCGACAAAGATGACGGAGACACGATGACTGTAACAATGATGTAACTGATGACGGAGACACGATGACTGTAACAATGATGTAACTGTTAACGTAAGTCAAAAACTTTCTGTCACTGAAATGGAATTCACAAATATCTATCTTGTATATCTAATCCTTGGGTTTACTCGTGTTGATAAGAGATGATTGTTAACGCCTCAATTGTATCTCCTATGTTCTTCCTCAAACAACTGTCAGCGTCATATTAACACCACAGCTTGACGAAATACGTTTTCTTTATTTTGAAATGGCGGTCATTCAAAGGAGATGGAGCTACGGTTCTGATAGACCCGTTAGTCAGGCAATGTCTGCCAGTCACCGCCTCTCAATGTCATTTTCCGGATAAGTAGGTGGGATTCCGCCGCACGCTTGTCTCTGATTGGCCGCTTCCGAATGGTTCACGATCTGTGAGTGATCATTGATTTTTGTAGGGGGCGGCAATGTTGTTGATGGACTCTTCAGTGCGGGCGAGTAAATCGACGTGGTGTTTGTGTCCCCGCAATACCTCTTTGATAGAACGTAATGAATGTTCCAAGCCAAATACCAACCAACAAACAGAGTATGAATAAGATATAAAAATTGGAAATCTACGCTGTGAAAAATGCATTGATAACTTCTGGTGAATTGTTTTTCCTATTATACGATTGTATTCAGCTTTCCCCTGTTGAATCGCATTTTTAACTTCTTCATTTACAATATCGAACAGGGTGATAATTGAGCTGGTTATTAGAGTAAATGATCAAAAAGGTCGATTGTTGATCCGAATAGACCTAACACCTTGAACAGGGCCGTGCGATCCCCGTCATTAAACTAAGCTTTGCATATATACTGCGCTCCTTTGTGTTTAAAATCACGAGCTTATTTTTATAATTCAACGCATAGTAAAAGCATAATTCCTATTTTAATTGATTAATTTATTTTTCTGCTTTAAGAAAAGGAAACTTGACACAGCCCGATAAAAAGAGAAAAATGCGTTGACGCTGATCCAATTTTTTTTTATCTATTTTACAGCTGAATTTAACTTTACAAATTCTAGCGTAGTACATGTGTTCGCGCATGCGCACATACATAATTACACGCACAGTTGTATCGATGTTGCAACGAATTTGAATGAGTGTCATGATTCATCTTTTTCATGTTAATCATCTAATTTACTGTGTTTTGTATGTTTGTTTTTTTTCTGATTACACCTTTCCTGAAGATGCCTGTGTTTTTATGGAGACATTTTTTTTGTAGATCGCGTTGTATGTCTTATGGACACAATTCTGTTCGCAGATTGCTTTATGTGTTTTATGGTGATACTTCGTTTTGACTGTTGTTATTGAAATTAATTGACTTTAAAGGACAAACAATATAAGGACCAAGTTATAAAATATGTCGGATACATATATAGTTTTTTGCCATTCATTATATATTACATTGGCTTCTAGCACAAATGTTCGTATAATTTGTGATCTTCAGTGAACTTAAATAATCCCGAAGATAAAATACTACAATGAAGCATATTTCAGTAGTAGAAAGAGATATTTTGTTCCGAGTTCATATTTGTATTTCAAGTAAATTTGATGCGGACAATGCCTAATTCATAAATTTTGAGACTGAAAAGTACTTATTTGACCTTATGAACATCTTAAATCTATCGAAAAACATTGGAACTATAAAGAGTATAAATTTAAATGAATTACTTTATATACGGAATTTACATGGCATTCACCTTTTGAAATGTTACTGTAAAATTTAAACCATGGCGGCCATATTTGATTTTAAAAACAAACTATATATAACGTGAAAAAGTAGATGATTTTTTTCTTTTATAGATCAACGCAAAATATCAGCCAAATCCAACACCAACAGAAAAATGGGTCATCTATGTCTGATTACAGTTTGAAGGACACACTTGCTAAGTTGGAGTATTTGCTAAAGACATAAAGCAAACAATATAAAAAATAAATAAGTGAAATTAATGAAACTGCTGTTTCAGTGTTTAATGAAAAGTTTGGTATATGAACATACGAGATACATTAATTGATGGTATGATTTGTAGTTAACTCGAATTAGGCTTTTCCTGTCTGTAGCCTAGTCCCCAATATGGCCACCAGGATATTTAACTACAAATACTTATGCTGTTTCTCTCGTTACCGATATCATTAAAATATCAATTCGTTTATTTGATCCATTAGAATTTTTGTTGTAACAACTATTACATTAAATCACGGTCATCGTCGAGGTCTAAACAAAGAAAGCAAAGTCAAATACTCAAACTAACACAATTCAGCCTTGAAAATGGCATTGGCCTTAAAATCTGATCCCTTCCATTGATTAAGCATATTCTTTTTATTATCATTAGACACTTTTTTTTGCAAGTATGAAAACAATTTACTTTGTGCATTTACAGTAAAATATACTTACTAAGAGGCCATCTTGGCCACCACTTCTAAAGCCCTATTTCCATTAGCAAATCTTTTGTAAACTTTAAGTATGCTAACATATAAGTGGCTGTATAGGACCAAAACCGTTAAGAAAGCTTTTATACCGATTTACCCGGGGTTCAAGGTAACTTAGCTTCAACCAGGCGCGTAGCCATGATTTTGAAATTGGTGTGGGGGGGCAACTTTGGATATAATTAAAACAATGGCCGCGAAGCGGCCGACATTTTTTACATTAGTTATAAATGGTGCAAACTTAGAGCATTTTCAATGTCAAATTGGGGATAAATGGCCGCGAAGCGACCGAAATTTTGAAAATAAGTAAAAAATTGTGCAACTCTCGAGCATTTTGGGTCGAAATGGGGGGGGGGGGGCCTTCCCCCAGGGCCCCCTCGCTACGCGCCTGTACATTAAGCAAAAATAATCTTACACTTTATTTGAAAGAAATAATCCTGCCTTTGCTCTTGCGCCTAAAAACGTAATCCCGGTTATTGTATATCTTTTGATTTAGAGGACTTTGGATCTCAAATGGGTGGGGGGCATTCCCCAATGTTCCCCTGGCTACGCGCCTGTCCTTTGGGAGTTCTCGCTCAATCCTACAACGCCAGTTATTTCAATTGTAGTGTCTTGGAACAGTCTGGTTTGAAAACTAAAAACCTTGTGTAAATGAGTGTAATAGACTCACCTCGGGTAAGGGATGCGTTATACTTTTCTTCGTCAATAACACTGTCAAAGCTTTCCTAAAATAGAGAGTCAAATGAATGAATACAAGCGTGGATATAAAGTGCTATAAATAACTATATATAACTATACACTGTAGGCATTTAACTTAAAAAGAGGTAGACTGATTTCTAAATCATTAGGAAATCCATTTTAATGTTTAGAAGATACTCATTATTGCTGCTAGACATTTTATATGTGCTAGCACTCTAAGTGGGCCTTGTGTTGTAAGTTGTAAGATTAAAATTCTGTTTTAAACTATTTTATTAATTGTGTGTAACTTTAGATTATGAAACCATGCATAATGAAAAAATAACAGCAAACAAAAACTTTTGGACATGTATTTATTACTTAATGAGATATTGAGGTAGAGTGTGCACAGCACTTTTTTATCCATTCAAAACGAAAAGGG
>JAUUEB010138905.1:0-14587 GCA_032362205.1 Clione limacina
CACACACACACACACACACACACACACACAAGAAGAAAATATACCACTACACAATATAATTGTGTGCGTGGAATAAGTTGGGAAGTGGTAACAATTTGGAACAGTTAGTCTCATTTCAAATTTACAAGTTCTTGTTTATTTAAGTACATTTGCTTTTTTTAAAATGAATTAATTACTGCTCGCATAAACTGCTATATAAAAGCTGGCCTCAGTTAAAGATAATATGATTTAAAAAATATAAAAGACATAATCTTAGATGTCAAGCGCAAAGTGCCTGCAGACAAGTATTCAAAAGTGTTGATAAATTGTGTTTTAATGATAAGAAAACTGTCCATATTCCATGTCCAACATTATCAGTGCCTCGATTAATCATAATGTATTATTCTTTCCGTGGATTTTCACAATGCGGTTGTCAACGTTTCTCTCTTCTGTTTTAACTTCTTTCATGATTTGTTTTCGTAATGTGTGTTTCTTATCCTTAGAGTGTTATGAATAAGTGATTAATCTTTAGGTTTTTCATATCAATAATGGCATTAATGTTTTATTCATTATGCAATTAACCAAGAAACAGGCAAATTTGCAGAATAACACAAAAAGTATAAGTGAAAACTGAGGAAAGGTGACAAGAAATGATGACATTAATCCGCAGAAGAAATCAAGTAAGAATACAGTGCTGCTAGGATATCTATATGATCTGTAATGAGGTGTGACCATTACCAAGAGAACATGAAAGATGCATATATCGCCGCTTCATAACATAGACTTGAGATAAGAGTTTTTGTAACTACATAGGCATAGTCCTACTTGGCCATATTTGGCAAGCTGTTTGAAGGAGTTTAATTTTTGCAATGTTGTCGTTGTCACATATTTGGGCTTTTTTGTGTTGTGCAAAATTTGCTTTGACGTAGACATTCCATTGTTATTGACATTCTGATAATCTCAGCGGGCGTTACCTATTTTAGGCGATGTAAACAAGATGTGGGCGGCTTTTTGTGTATTATCTTGCGTTTGCCAATTTACTCTACGGCTTATAAGGAAACATACGTCCATTTCTTTACCCTGCGTCTTATAAGGAAACATACGTCCATTTCTTTACCCTGCGTCTTATAAGAAAACATACGTCCATAACTTTACCCTGTGGCTTATAAGGAAACATACATCCATTACTTTACCCTGTGGCTTATAAGGAAACATACGTTCATTACTTTACTCTGCGGCTTATAAGGAAACATACGTCCATTACTTTACTCTGTGGCTTATAAGAAAGCATACTTCCATTACTTTTCCCTGCGAGTTATAAGGAAAGATATGTCCATTACTTTACCCTGTGGCTTATAAGAAAACATACGTCCATTACTTTACCCTGTGGCTTATAAGGAAACATACGTCCATTACTTTACTCTGCGGCTTATAAGGAAACATACGTCCATTACTTTACCCTGTGGCTTATAAGGAAACATACGTCCATTACTTTACCCTGTGGCTTATAAGGAAACATACGTCCATTACTTTACCATGCGGCTTATAAGAAAACATACGTCCATTAATTTACCCTGTGGCCTATAAGGAATCATACGTCCATTACTTTACCCTGTGGCTTATAAGGAAACATACGTCCATTACTTTACCATGCGTCTTATATGAAAACATACGTCCCTTATTTTACCCTACAGCTTATAAGAAAACATACGTCCATTACTTTATCCTGCGGCTTATAAGAAAACATACGTCCCTTATTTTACCCTGCGGTACACTGGGCAAATATTCATCCTCTGTGTCAGATGTTAACAAACCCGAGTCTGAATAACTGTTTATATTTATATGATTAAATGTCGTTAATTTTTAGCCTGCTATTTTATATTTTTCTCTTGTTATACTCTTGAATTATGTTTTACAAGCATTACATTTTTCTGGATCCTTTAACATGGGGGAAAAACCCGGATACATTTGGTGAATAAATATGTTAGCAGAGCAGTGTCACCAGGTGGCCTCAATGGTCGAGTTGTGAGTAACATCACTCTAGGAGAAAAGGCACCTGGAAGTCCCAATTTCAAATAAATGCTGAAGCGGAAGACACTGCACAAGAAAACAGCATGAGGTTACCAAAGGGTCATGAGTCATGACCTGGGTTAGCTTGACCCAAATAGAGTGTCAGGTAATTAAAGGGCAAAACATTTGGTCGAAGAAAGTGCTTCCTCTGTGGGTATCTCCTGTTGCCCGCTTGCGTTCCACGAGATAGGCCGTGGTCCAACCATCTTTGTGTACTGATGATAGTCATATCAGACTTATTGACATTAGTTCATACGACGTCTATGTTTTAAATAACGATTTGCTTACATACTTAAAAAAGAACATTCTAAGAATGTTCTTAAAAGAACATCGCTTACAGATTATATTATAAAAGAGTATTAATTTCCAGAAAATTCTATCAATTTACAGCATTCAATTCAAGTACATTTTCTTTGAAGAGTATATACTATTTTCTGTCTGACATTTATCACATGACGCCTTTTGTATGACATATATGTATTAAATACTAGCGACTTCGCAACGTCGGCGTTACCCGACTTCCTATAAGAATCAGCTAAAATTGACGAAGAAGAAGTAGAAGTAAGTACCCAAAGACCAATTCCCCTAAATTTTTTTAATGTAAAAGAGTCATTAAAAAAGCGACCGACCTGCAAATCTCAGGGGCTTTGCGCCATTGGCAATGGCGCTTCGCGCCAACACCCCCACAGTTCGAAGAGTTACAGAAAGAAGAAAGTATCGAAAGACCAATTTATCCCTCAGGTTTTCAATACGAAAAGGTTATTAAAAGAAGTTCACCCATGCAGAATGGCACTTCGCGCCAACATTCTTCTCACATTTTAAAAGTCTAGATAGTTTTTGCACTTAACTTATGACTTAGGCCTAACCAAAACAGTCCAAGACTATACCAGGGGCAACAATATTCTTCAATTCTTGTCATAAACAGCATAAGTTTGTTAATAAAACATCCGTTGTCTCAGGAGTCAGTGACCATGAAGCTGTTGTAACTGAAAGTTAATTGTCTATCAAACTCCCCAAAAAACTTAAACAGAGAAATCAAACAATGGAACAGAGCAGACATTGACAAATTAAAATCAGACACTAAAACTTATTCAGTTATCCTTTTAAGAATACCCACCATAAACAAGATATAGATAATATGGAAGTAAGCAAATAAATAACAACACATTTAAAAGCTGAGAATTTCAAAACTTATCTTCATGTCTGTAGCATCCTAATGTGGAACCATTAAATACGGCAAAAAACTTTTTTTTTAAAACAGTGGCTTAAGTCATGTGATATCTGTCTGTTCTGGTGAAGGCTAAAGACACATTTGCCATTTAGCTTTGCATTTGTTTTTCAATCTGACTCTTAGTTAGGTTTGCGAATCAGGAAGTTTCGTTTGTTTTAAAGACAATTATAACATTTTATAAAGCAATTAAACCGGGCACGTGCGTAGGATTAGAATTTGATGAAAAACAAAATAATCTGTTTTTGTTTCATAATACTGACTTCACGTGAAATACCATATGATCCAAAACAACGTTAGTCTATAAAACTCGCATAGAATCAACAATTTTTGTCCAAATTATAAAAAGCTTTGGAATTCTCATATTTAGCATAGGCGGGATCAAACTTATTAAAATATTAGGCCAACCGTTTGATATTGACTTAATGACAGTCAAAACGAAAACAGTGTCAATTTTTAAGAAATGCGAAAGAACGCAGTGGGCTTTTTATTCCCCTCTAGACTTTTTTCTTTTGGGTTTTCTCAAGGACCGGATCTAAAGCAACAGATCAACCTTAATTGACAAAGTCAATCAATCAAATAATTTCGCGACAATACTTGGTCCATATTTGGGCTACTTCGGTGCGACCTCAGTGTTCATTGTCTGTGCAGTAAGTTCCAATAATGCACTCGTAGAGGATGCGTTCCATTGATTGCACTTGGTTGGCAATTGGGAATTCGTAATGATTGGTACTAGTCCCCACTTGTGTAGGTTATTGGCGGGATAAAACAATCAGTTGAAACACACATTCATGATATCCAACTACTGGTGTTCAAAAATATACTGGCACATTTTTCAATTTCGTGTGACAGTCCGCATCAAGAGAAAAGGAGCCATTTCGAACACTTTATTTAACCTACCTCTGCCCTTGTTTTTAATAAAGTTTGCAAATAATATGAATATTTTTTTATGTTATAACAAAATTGTCTTTCATTTTTTCGTTCAAATTTCATAGCATTTTTTGCATTTCTCCAAAATTGACACTGTTTTCATTTTGAGTGTCATTAACTAATATAAAATGGATTGGCCTAGTATTTTAAGAAGTTGGGTGCCCTGAACAAAATATGAGAATTCCAAAGCTATTTTTAATTTGAACAAAATTGTTGATTCTATGAGAGTTTTAGAGACTAACGTTTTTTGGACCACCCTGTATGACGAGATTTGTAACTATTTCCCGTATGGTGTATAAGTGTCTTGTCTTCAATACTATTACCGGGATATGTCCTCTGTGCACGAGTGTACGTGACATAACGCTGACTGAATAATGATTTGCGGAATTGTAATAAAGACTATCATCCCGCTTGTTATCTAATTCTTTTAATCAAATGAGTTGTTGGTTAACATAATATACTAGCCATAGGTTTACCGAACTTCAAGTGTTTGTTAACAAATGGGATATAAGAATTATGTTGAAAGACATACTGCTTTTATTAGTATAATCTTTAAAATAATGATTTGTGTTTTTTGTTATGTAATATGTAATATTAAACATCTGAAGTAGAATCATGTCTCAGTGCATCAATATAGCAACTCATATCATATGAGTCACCTTAGACATAGAATAAGGGTGACAAGAAGTATGCAAGAAAGACAAAGCCTTTTTACTAGTGAAAGATCACAATGACGGCAACGGAAACCTTCATTACATCTTGGTATAACTAAGATAACGATAAAGTCAGCTACAAGATTATCAAGTAACAAACGACTGCGAATATCTTTATAAACCTTCTTGTTATATCAGCATTGCTCATGCAACAATTGGTTTTGTAAACATCAGCTACTTGACACCATCACAAATATCGTCAATGGGGACATACTATTATTATTATAGGCTTTAAAAAAAACATAACGAGTTGTCAGATAACCTTTGAAATTTAACTAAAAACATGTCTCTTTGCATTCATTGTCATTAGAACCAGTCCATTTGATGATAAAAAAAGCTTGACATAAACCTAATAATACATCATAACTGACGATCCATAGACCCGAATTACGGTATACAGCAAAATAAATGTTCTGTTATATATTCGTTATAAGGTGTTTAAGTCTAAGTTGATTCAGTTCAAGGGGATACTTCTTGATACTATATACAAACCATGTTTAGGTTTAACTCTCACTAGTTCGTACAAATTATGCTTTTGTTTTGTCTTAAATCACTTTTGACTTTAATGTTATTAGATTGGACCACATTATATATAGTAATAAAAAATGACGGGAAGTTTTTGCATTTTTGCTCATTTTGTGTGAATTAGAGGTCCATTAACGCCAAAAAAGTAAAAATAAACGAAAATTTAATTTTTACTTAAATCAACGTCAGTCGGTCGTGAATTTAGCGACTATGCAAAGACAATTCATTATTCTGTTTTTTTATTTAAAAGTTCATTGTCTCCGTTCAACCTAATCTTACACAAACAAGGAAGGCCATTTTGGAAAGCCAATTGTCTCTCATATTGATTTGTCTTAAAAGAATATGCATTGTGCCAACATTGGAAATGCTAGGGGGCAATCCCACCTGTACGCATCATCGAACATATGTGTTCGATATATTTGTTAACGAACTGTTGAGAGTAAATCATGGATTTTCTACTTTCTAAAAGCAAATCTTAACTCTTAGGGAAATCATTTAGGTGGAAAATGCCCCTTTTTAAGACTGCAAGACCCCTTTTTAAATAACACTGTGGTGTAAACAGTTAATACATTGTTTGGATACATATTGATGCCAAAACTACCCAGTGTGTATAGAGGCTTTTAATCGAGTAATTACTGTATACATTCTTGTTTTCTGCCGACCTTGTGGATTATGAGATTATGAGATCTGAATTTCAGTTAACACAGAATCTGATCAAGTTAATGAATTATGTATACACTTATTTGTATGGATAAGAGGCAATCATTTCAACACACTATCAAAGCTTTAAAAAGCCATCATTCATGTTATTTCAGTGAATGTGCTTTGATTAGGACAAATCAGAATATCTGAGTATACAAGCTTTATAAATACAACACATAGGTCATCACAGTGAAAGTAATTTAATTAGGACCGATCAGGTCATATCAGTATAAAGCTTAATTTTAAAAAAGCAGGTAATACCAATGTAAATGCTTAAATTAGGACGATTCTTATAATCTTAGAAAACCAAGATGTAAAAACAACCAATTATTTCAAAGCAGTGTAAATACTTTAATTAGGAGCAATCAGATCATCTTGAAGAAAGAAGATCTAAATGTAAATTATCAATGTTTTATAAAGCTAGAAAGGATCTGGTCAGCATACCACTAAACCATCTCATACTTAATAAAGACAGAACCAGGAATAGCAAAGAAGCCTATGTCATACCAAGATCAAAAATATATTGTCACAGAAATGTATTTTTTCTAAGCACTGTGAAACTCAGAAATGCGCTACAAGTTGGATACCAGTGTCAATGCATATTCTTGTAAGAATAGCTTGAATAAATTAAAGTCAAGTCGTCATATTTGTTTTGTACACACTTTTTAAGCTTCTTGGTTGTCAATTAAGTAACATGTTTTTATCACACTAGCGACACCCACTTTAAACCCCTTTCATACTTGCTTAACTCGATGGCTTTAACTAAATTGCTGTTTAATGCCAGAATCAGTGCTCCTACTCAAGTCTGAGTGAACTGATATTGAGGAAGAAGAGAAGAAGAATATCTCAGTATAAAAACTTCAAATAGTCATCACAGTTTTTCGCTTGGAAGTGCGAGGTTTACTTTGCTACCCAAACCACAAATAATACCTAACTACATTTTCATGTGTGTCGGCATTTTGTCCTATCTTTACTTTATCAATGACCTAAGATATAGAAACATCATGATTGATCATTGACTTTAATCCTCTATAAAATACACCATTGTCTGAGAATAATACAAAAATAGATAGTAGCTTTACCCTCCCCAAAAAGTCGTTGTCGAATAAAAAATGTAGGGTTAGCTACGTTACTGCTTTGACAATTTTACGTGCTGCAACAAATATTACGTAAGATTTAAAAGTGTACATCATTCGAAGTCAAATGAAAATGGCATTTAGACAACAAGTCTTAACATAAATCTCGACGCCAGGTATCTTCAGGATAGCCGATAGTCTAAAGTTGTCCAAGGACATCAAGCAAAAACTATAACGAATGTCTGATCAAAATATATAATCTCCTTCATAACATCCTACATGTGACCTTTTGATGGAATCCATATATGTTGTTTGTTTATTTAGATTAATGAATATATTGTTACAGTTAGATAAATTAATTGGTATATTTATGAACAAGATAACGATGGTTTCAATTGTGACATTTGGATGTATACGTTTTTAGTCTTGGAAACTTAATGACGACAGTTTTTTGTGACCTTTGAAACGCAATCCTACATGATAAAATTTGATAAACTTGTTATTGAGATAAGCAATACTGCGAGCTATACAATTTCCAAATATCTGCAGGCTAAAATGTTATTCACTTTTTTAGAAAGAATCTGAAACTCATGATTATAATAATTGTCTCGTCTTGATATTTCTTATCTTAAACCTTGAACATGATACTGGATGAATGAATGCGGCTATCACGATTTACGGGATCAATTGACGTATTACAGGTTTATGATACATTCCTTCTCAACAAACATAGATAGATGAGCTTTCGTTTTACAAATTGGTAACCTTGAAAATAGTTTGATATTTCGCTTATTTCATCTGCTGTTTGATCAAAAGTAAACCAAGAATTTTAACCTTGTGTCATTTACTAAAATACTGTTGTTACAAGAAAGGATACCGTAAGTCGGAAGTAGGTACATTTTGACTTTTCGCAACAATGAGCACTAGAAGAAACCGCACATATCACTCTTCTCTTATGAAGTAGTTCAACAAAAAAATCCTCTCGGGTAGTAACGAGTAGAGTATCCATACAGTAGTGTCTCTGTAGTTTTCGAGTATTCTAATTTTGGGGGGAATAATTTAAGCTTTTTGAGACTAATGTGGATACTTTTCTATCATTCATTTTACCTGAAAAAAACTTCAAAACCAGCTAATAAAAAATGTAAGAAAACCTAAACAACATTGAAAAACCTTAAAAAACAACAACACAGAAACACATATTTTCGAAACATCGCTACCATTGTTTTTGAAAAATCGATAAACTTTTCTGAACATTGCTACATCTGAAGAACGATTTATCTGAACATAGGCACATCTTAACATCAATACATCTGAACATCGAAACGAACCTTTTTTTGCCCCTTGTAAAATAACAAGTTTGAAATCGTGAAATAGTTCAATCGCTATGAAGCAGACAATCTTTTAGTAGCAAATCAACAAAATCAATTCGTTGTGATTCCTGATAATGAGAATAGGAAAGACTACAACTTTCAAAATAATCAAACTAGTACTGACTAAGTCTCTGGTATTCCATCAAAAGTCAGCACCTTTAAAGCAGACGACTCCATGCCCTTTCAAGATGGTGAGCAAGTGAATTGTCATCTGGTCGAAGATAAAAGGTTTTATTCTTCTTTTGTTTTCGATATTTAGATGATCACGCCTGTCCTCAGTACCTTCTCATAAATATTTGAAAAAAAATGTCCATGTCATTGATCATGTCTCTACCCGACGTGCTGTATTAGCTCATACGCTTATGGGTCGGCAATAAGTCTATTCTTTAAAGATATTTCCCTATGACCATATAATCCTAAAGTATAATCAGGTCCTATGATTATGTGAACAGATATGAAACGTTTACAAAATTTTCAGGCATCATACTTCTTACGTTAACAAATGATCCTTTTCGTCTAATAAAGAGATCTTTCTGAACTTTCTGAAACACATTTGCAGCCTGGGAATATACATCTTCTCTGTTTTCCGTGTCTACTGTGTCTGCTGTGTGTTCTGTGTCTGCTGTGTCTGATGTGTCTGCTGTGTTTGCTGTGTCTTCTGTGTCTTCTGTGTCTGCTGTGTCTGCTGTGCCTACTGTGTCTGCTGTGTTTACTGTGTCTGCTGTGTCTGCTGTGTCTATGGCAACTGGATTAGAATACTTCTGGTGATGGATTTTTGCATACGCTGACAATATATTTCAGTCCGCTTCCACTTGGTGGTAGCCGGATGGTCCTCGCAACAGTATATACTTGTTGACTCAGAGTTTACAATTGTTGCCTTTTGCCTTCACAGTATATAATGTTCTCATAGTTCAGGTGTTGTTATGGCTGGTCCTTCACACGCTTTTGTAGACAATTTTCGTGCTGCAATTTACCATAAAACTAATTGAATTCACCGTGTACCTGAATTAAGTTTAGTTGTGAGATTAAACAATAAAAACGTTGAGCCTTTCCGAAAAGAATCAATTATATAAAAATGCTAATACAGTATGTTTGAAATCAAAGTTGTCTTAGTAAACATTGATGTGATACATTTTCAAAAGTTTTGAAAAAATAAATGTAAATAATATAAACACTTCCTACATGATCTATAATACTGTACAAATAATTAATTTCTTATAACATTTAAATCACATACGAACAGTTTTGTCTAAAGCAACAACCACAACAACTGAATAAAAGATCTTTTTCTACATAAACCTTCATCTTGTCTTTTCACTATAGGCTTAAAAACTATGTTTTGGAATCGGTGAAATTATTTTTGAACATATGGCAAGAAAATAACTATCATTGCCTTAACCTTTAATCGAAGTAATTTGTCAAGAACTATGCAAGTTTGTGTTTGTTTGTATCCTTCGCCCGCTTTCAACTCGGACAGAATCAACTTGGCCAAGAGTAAACCAAGAGAACTGTTTTTTTGTTGGCCGACTGCTCTCATGTTTTCACATTTTGGTTCGTCCCTCCACCCAGAGGTTGGTGGCTATCCGACTTCCGAAGGTACTTTAGATATTTATGCTGCCAGAGTTACAGTTGTCAACATATGACATCAGACAAGTCAGGCCCGATATAGCCACATCCAACAATTTACTTTTGCCTATGGAGAAGACTTCAGTTCTATACTTAAGAAAAGAAGCCATACCCTCAGGCTGACTATGCAAGTAATAACGTCTGTGGCTTAAAAACAAAATTCTCTGTATATTGAAGCTTGTGATATACATTTTCTAACTTAGATACATCAATTTAGAAACGGATCTTAACAAATTACATGTCTGAGCCATAGTACTAGGAGTCTTGGACTGAGCCTACAGGCAATTACGTGTCTTTGCAATATTTAACTGTCACCTGACAGAACATGTTACACGTTATTTAGGTTACTTATGCGAAGACAGCAAACTAGAAATAGTAAGAATTATTATGATTATGCTGTAATTAAGGACTTAGTAAGGACTATTTTGTATAGTTTGCAAAAATGCAGAATAACGTTTGTAGATATGCACAAAGTTATCACAATGTTACCTAGCTAGAAAAATTTTGGTAGTTACCACTTCAAACAGAAGGCAAATTGTTTCTCATGTTTGGTGCAGAAAAGAGAGTAAGACAAAATTTCTAATTTTAAGACCCAGATGACTAAGAATAACGATACACCTCCATCTTGTTTGTTATGCCTGGTCTTTATTATGATTTATTCCACAAGCTGAATGGAAGTCATAGACGGTTTACTAGAACAATAAACATGTTCGACATAGAAAATAAAGTGTGTTGACACAATACCACGAGGAGTTCACAAACACCTTAAAACCACGACGCCTAAAACAGTAAAAGTCGTGGCAGGAAGTTCAGATAGCAACACAAACCTTAAAACCGCGAGGCAACTCACGAACGCGAAAACATCGATTCTTCACACACGTGGGGTTTTCATAGAATAGTTATGCAGTCCTTGTTAGTTTGCTTAAAGTTTATTTAACGTAATTTGTGTATGTTTTGAAAAATCACCAAACTTTTATATTATGCCATGTGGAATAAAATGAATAGCTCGTTAAAACTCGATCGATATTCATTCATCGATATCTAACTTGTTTGCAATAAATAGGCTAGATAAAGTCAGCCAGCCAGTAATCACTATGTATTTGTGGCCATTGGTTGGTATGTTATATTCTCTTATGTGACACGCGTTGCCTTAAATTAACAACGAGCTTATTGTTTGGTGGACTATTTTATGACGATACATGACTTTGTTCAGAGATCCTAATTTTCTTAATACTTGATAGGGTTTTCTGTTTTATAACATCCAGAATTACATGGTTGAATAGTCAGTTTGATAGTCAGTCTGATAGTTTGTTTGGTTGAAATTAAAATTTCTACTGTTATAAAAGTAGATTTCATATCTCAGTAGAAATTACATTTTTCTTAAAAAGATATTTCATGAAATGTCTCAACATTGGAATAATTTAACCCACAAACTATCACATTGAATGCTAAGACAACACTAATCGAAATATATTAAGTATGGAAAACGCAAACAAATATCTACAAAATTAAGACTTCTTTAACAAAAAGAGGACACAAATTAAAGACCAAACTACTCCGTAGTCTTGATGATATTGCTTCAAACGCATACATATGGTTTCTCCTTGGGGGAATGCTAGATATCATCTGTCTAGAAGAAATATCGTTTCCACTGAAAAACGATTTTTACTCTGACATATACACGTGGATGAGAAATGTGCGTTCACAACTTTTGTAAAAAGTAAATGAAAGCTTGAATGATAAGGTGACTACATAGACACGTGATTGCTATGGCTTTGAAAGCATACATGTTCACGTGCATACATAGACACGTGCATGCATAGACACGTGCATGCTATTGCTATCTGATTTAATATCTTGCCATTTTGATGAAATATAGATAAATCAATTTCCAATTATTATGCCCGGGGGATTAAAATACTAGAATATTAAATTGCCAACGACCATTGTGTTGGATTTGATTGATGGTTATTCGTCTCTAATCTGAATAAGGCTATGAAACAAAATGTAAACAATAAACAGTTAAAACGTGCAGAAATGAAGTCATAAACAACAGGACATGATTGTATGTAATCAAATAAATGGCCGCGAAGCGTCCGACATTTTTTAGATTTTTTTTAATAATTATTTAACAACTATCGACTTTGTCACGTCGGCGTTACCCAACTTCCTCTAAGAATTCGATCAAGACAAAACGAAATAGAAAAAGAAAGTATCAAAAGACCAATCCCCCTTAAGGTTTTCAATAAATAAAAGTATTTACAAACATACCGCCATGCAAAACTCATGAGCTTCGCGCGGTTGGTAATGGCGCTTCGCGCCAACACCCCTAACAGTTTGAAGAATAAAAAAAAACAGTATCGAAAGACTAAAAAGTTAATACAAACGATAACCACTGCAGAAAGGGGCTCCCACCAACATCCCAACACAAGTTTGAAAAGCCTAGATACACGCCACTGTATTTTCAAATATGCGATTTATTTCAGAGACATATTATTGATATCAAAACGGAAGTGATAATCGAGAAATAAAAATAGGGAATACTCTGGCTCATGAAATATGATAGTCTGTAAAACCTTAGTCGAAAGAAAAATCGGTAATATTCAGACATACAGGGTGTTTAATGTACTTTAAAGAAACTGCACACATAAATATGTATATCAAAACATGGGAAATACAAGCTAGGTAAACGCTTAACCTATAGATAAACCATTTTTCTTAAAGAACTGTTTAAATGTTTTGTTTGACATGTGGGTGGGAAATTGGAATGACGAAAAAAAAGCAAGGCATACCTTTTTTAAAGTCGTCATTGATATTTCACAAGACTTGATTTATCATTTCAATTCAAGGCAGATAAAGAGTTGGTTGACTATCGTTGATTTTTTTGGAATTGTCAGATAAAGCATAATCTCTTAAACCGCCATGAAAAAAAACATTCGCTCGCATGCAATTGTCGCTTTGCATTTCGACATTTTTGTTAACCCGGTAGGTTGTGAGAATAGTGCCTCACCTTACATTCTTTGTCTGGTGTAGCACCGTCGCCGATATAACCGTTCGTGATAAAATACATATTTCCAAGATTAATAGTGTTGTGGCTCAAAGAAAAATAACTTTAAAAGTTGATAAGTATGTATAATGATTAGCAGTAAGATGTTATTATTATGCTCAATGGAGTGTTTAGAAAATACTAAAAATCTTAATTAAGAATCGTAAAATGCATCATTTTACAACAAAAGCATTTGAAGTATCCCTTTAATTTATAATTTAAGCCAGCAATTTACTTTTTATATAAACGTCACGCAAACAAGCAAACAGTTCAATGTGTATTGATGAACTTAACATCAACACTTTTCTTGTTCTTTCACGTCTCGTTCAGTTTTACTGAATCCTTAATTATTTCAACATCATTGGCAGCATTATATCCTCTAGGGCAAATAATTTTCAACTTTGCACATTGATTAGATAGACGGTCAGGTCAGTAGGTCTTGCAAAAAGGTGTGGCAGTAATCATTGCTTTATACGTATTGAGATATAATCGACTACTATTCTTGGAATTTGAGAGAAGAGAACACATAGTAAACTTTATTTATCTCGATTATTTCATTTAAACCTAATTTACTGAGCTAATTTACTGGACGAAATGTTATTGGAATAGATTTAAGGATTAAATACACATCAAATCTATCTGACTTTTCTTAATTGTCGGAAAAACCGTCCCTAGTTAAACGTGATAGAAGTCGGTGAGCACGCTTAATCAGAACTAATTCGGTCAAGAAGACATACGTGGGCGTTTGTCAGTAATGTTATGGTAAAATAAAACTCGAGTATCAGCTAAATTTGTATAATTCATGAGCCCAAAAAGTAAGAGTGTTTGTTAAACAAAAAGTAAAATAATTATAAGCCTTGGGTTATCAGGAGTTGAAGTCGCGACTGATTAGGCATATGGCATTTAAAGAAGTTGAGCAATGCTTTCAGCGAATTTACTTCGGTTGATCTAAATAGGTTATTAGCTCAGCATTTCTCCGACAGGAAACGTTTAACATGCAAAATACAGTCGAGATTCAAAACCGTATGTATTGTTGTCCTGAGTGATTAAACTACGCTCTTACCGACTGAGCTTCCCTATATTTGTAACAAAATAATACATTGTACCCTTTCCGATTTGATTTGTTTTTGATTTGTATGTTTTAACACGTATAATAATGCGTTAATGTAACAAGCATGCATCTCAGATGGTGAAATAATATAGTCAAAATATAGTAATGATATATTTGACAGTTTAACAGTCAGTATAGTTTCTCTCACTCTCTCTCTCTCTCTCTCTCTCTCTCTCTCTCTCTCTCTCTCTCTCTCTCTCTCTCTCTCTCT
>JAUUEB010139016.1:0-14581 GCA_032362205.1 Clione limacina
CAGTAAAGTCACGCCTCCCCTCCTACCATTGAATTATACATATTACACACATTACATAATATCATCACTATCTGGTTCACAATAAGCCTTCTTGAGGTGTTTTGGGCCTCTTTATGTGTACCATATGAATCTTTTTTTTTGTCGGTGATCATATCAAAAGTGATCATATTTAAAAGTAATAACGCATATTGTCTACTCACAAATATTTATCAGTTTAAAAGTTGTATTATATGTGAAATTGTCAAAAGAAAGTTGCAAAAATAGTTGCGAAGACAAACTGCGATAGCAAGGTAAGACACTTATCCTCTATAATCCTACGATTAAGTCTTGCAGTAGTGTGCATTATCCTGAAGTTTAAAACTGCGTCCATTACCAAGCAATTTTGTGCAACACACCAGTATGTTGAATATTTCGCTCTCACTCACTGGTACATGGTACGTCACTTGATCTTGAGTGATCTTGATAGCGAGCAACAGTCTCTTTTTGAAAGCAAGGCTACGCGTGGCTTTACAAACTAAAAATAATAACAATGATCATCAATCTGAAAGAAAATGTGATAAGCCTTATTTTAATCGTTATTTACAAATAAATGTTTTTAGATCTTTGATTTATTATTTCTTTATAATTTCAGATATATGATACCATCATTTTGCCCCACGAAAATGTCCATGCCGTAGCGGCCTCGCCTATATTGAACCTCATTCAAATGTTGAACTTTGGACAAACTTTTTATACGATGGTTATCCTGAACGATAATTACAGGTGATACATTTTTATTTGTAAATCTGACTTGTATACGTGTCTGTATTCGTGTTAGTTAGTGTGCGTGAGTTAATATTTGATATGTTAGTGTGTGAATCAATTTGATTGCGAGTATATGTGTAATAAGTGTGCAATTTTGTGTTGGCGTGAATGTCTAGGGCATTACATCACAAAAGTCAATTGTCACGATTTAAAAAAAATGTTAGATCAACGTTACTAGACATAACACATATTCTAAGAACGATACTTAGGTCGGGAAGAAGTACTTTAATTATGGATATTGAACCTCACAAATACTCGCGGTACGTTTTGCCTATGTCTGCTTCTCTCCAACTACCAATTGTGGTACTTTTTACTCTGAAGAATAGATGACACACGAGCTCATTCAGATATCAGGTGAACCAGCACTTGTTTACGATCACAAAAATTTACTGTCACAATTGTTTAAATGTTTGATCGAAGTTACTTGACATAACACACATTCTAAGAACGATACTTATATCGGGTAGAAGTAGTTTAATTATGCATAAGTGGCGGCCTCGTTTTTCCTTTTTTTAGTCACTATATGTTAAATACCTTCTTTTTAAAATTATGTATATACCAAAGATAATGGATCGTCTTAGAGAAATGGAAATATTTTGGAAAATTTAGTGGTGTAAAAGATACAAACAAAAACTTTTGAGACCGACTATAGACATTTTCCAGCAAAAATAACATAGCGTTCATGTTTTTTATCGAGGCCATATCCCAACTTTTTGCAAATTTCCGGATACATTTCTTTAACTCTTTAAACATACATACCGCTCCTCCTTGTTTCGATTAATTCAGCGCTGATCCACCAAACCCGGTTCAAAATAATTGATGACATATTATGCTAATGTTTTTAGTTATTTGACAAATATGAAATATTGATGAATAATTAAAATGTTTCGTGTTTTGCCCATGAATCCAAAAAGGTCTGGACTAGAAAACAATTTAATTTTTTTCAGACATGCTTTCCTGAAATTCTTCATGTGTAAATGTTGTGATGGTGGAGAGGCCATGACAATAGAGGTGATACAGTCACCTGGCAACTAGCTGTTCCTTGACCAACCAAAAACACGGATGGACGATTTTTTGCATTTTATGATAGTTCAATATGTCTCATTATAACACCTTAACATCTTTGAAGGATTTTCAAAATTCAAAGGAATTAAATGAACGTAGCAAAATATATGAAACAGGTTCAACTCAAATAGCTTAATACACTCACAAATATTACCAAGGGACATATTTTATGGTTTAAGAGTAGCAGTTTACTTATTTATGTGCTAAATTTTTACGTTTTAGGTCATTTATACGTCAATGTCAAAATTATGTTTTTAAATGTGCCGATAATACAAAATGATGTACTATCTTACTGTTTTTTTATTATCTAATAATCAAATGAGTCAAATAATTATGCTAACATTTCACCTCTTGATTATCACTATTTGAGTTAGCCTTAACAGAAAATATATTTTGATTGCTTTTAAAATCCCTTTCGTTCTTAGACACTGGGTTGACCTATGGTTGGAACGTTAAAAAATAGCAAAATTGATTACCAAAAGAGATTAATTAAAATGTTTATAATTGACAGTAAATGCATATTATTATGCGTTTCAAAGACACAATAACAATGGGCATCTTGTCGAATAAGGTAAGTATGTACATGGAAACAATGAATGTGAGGTCAGATTTAAAGATAAAGGTATTTGTCAATGTCAATTGTTTTCAAATATTTGACCTTGAATTCGATGTTGTTATCTTGAAATAAATGTGTTTGTAAAATGTGCTGTTCACATTGAAATATATATGGAAAGAATCAAAACAATAGAATTTTTTATGAAATATGTTTCAAACGAAACAATGACAATATTTAATGTTTTGAATAAAGATTTTATTCATAATTACTTAAGATTCATCCACCAGGACAAAAAAATGTCCTTGATAAATGACTTCTTCCTCTCGCTCGGCCAGTGTTGCTTGCTGTGCGACCCTCCCCCAAGTGAAATTTTATGTTGGGTTCCTTGCGAAAAAGTTATTGTTTATGCATCCCCCCCCCCCTTTCCCTCTTGATGTGGTTCGATGTGACCGGTAGGGCAGACAGCCTGTGCTTGGCTGTGCTAGCAAAATAAATAGAAAATAGCAGAAAAGGACATAATATGGTACAAACTACCTTTCAAAAAATGAGTGAATATGAATTTAGGCAAACATTTTTTAAAACTGATAGACAAACTCTTCCCCGAGAAACACCCCCTGAGAAAGATTCTAAACAGAAATACAGTGAAGCCATCCAATAGCAGCACGAAGAACATCCGGTCTATCATCCAGTCACAAAATCAAAAAGTCTTGAACAACTAGCCTCCACCATTTCAACCAGGATGCAACTGCCAAAAAAGCAAGAAAAGCCAGTGCCCACTTGAAGGACAGTGCCTACAGAAATCAGTAATATATCACGCAACAGTGCTGGAAGAGGGTGAGGACACACTAAAAATGTAAGTTGGCAGCACCGACAATTTCGAAAAACGCTACAATGCACACACCCACTCATTCAGATTCAATATATACATGAATGGCACCACTCTCTCTAACTATGTGTGGGAAAAGGGACTAACCCCTGACCCCAAGATAATATGGACCATCCTGCAATCAGCCCGTGTATACATGAAAGGAAACAGGTATTGTGAGCTCTGTGTGTAATGTCAATTACCTTAACAAACGCTATAACCTTGCCCTCAATCAAATTTAGGCACAGAGCCAAACACAGGATTTCTGGCCTACCGGTCACATGAAACCACACCAAGAGGGAAAACGGGAGGAGGTGCATAAACAATAACTTTTTCGCACGGAGCCCAACAACAACTTTCACACGGGGAGGGGGGTGCACATCAAGCAACACTGCCGCCAAAAATATAGCGCCAGGTGGCCGAGCGAGAGGAAGAAGTCATTCACCCAGGACATTGAGAAGGTAAAGAATCCCCACACCAATTTTTTCGTCCAGGTGGGTGAATCCTAAGTAGTTATGTACTTAAGCATCAACTAACTTTGATGCACTCTCAGTCTTTACAGACTCCAACTTAAATTTTAATATAACATGTTATTCTGGTAGGAGCGTTACCAGAATGTAGGCGTTGGGTTTATTCAACACAAGTCTCTTTGGCAAATACATGCAAGTGACCAATACCTTATCGAAAGGGAGATTACTTTGATTGCCTTTGTGATCGTGTATTAAATATCGAGTTTTGATGTGTATGCATTCTTTTTCCTGCCTCTTTACATTTATGGTCAGGCTTAGAAACACAATGTCTCCACCAGTCCCTTATCAATGTGAAGTGTGTCCGAAAATATTATGACAACAAGTGTGGCTACAAGAAGAGAATCAGAATATGTCAGTGATGAAGTATAAACCCTATGTGAACGTCTGCAACATCACTTTAGCTGACATTTATATCAAATTCAGTCTCCACCCGACCAATTTTTGTAATATAATACAAACCTATTGTGAGTTCAGGAGTAACCGGCGGCTTTGGTTAGTAAACGAAATCTACATAATCTAATTCAAAGTCTCTTTATTTATTTATTTGTGTATGTGTTTGTATGCAATGGGATTACAGCTACAGTTTTATATCAATAGATCTGATACTTTTACAAACTGTTGGTAGAGATTACCAAATGCGTGGTTAAGCTTTTGGTAAAAATCAGTCGACTGTAAGAAAAGTGATTAGCCTTTTAGTTTTTCTAGGTTTCACTATATTTCCTCTGTAAAATACGCACCATTAAGGAAATCTGTGCATTTTTTTAATGAGATTTCAGCCACAGTTTTAACTCAATTGACTTGCGCAAAATGTTGGTAAATGTTTGCAGATTTTGTTAAGCTTTTGGTAAAAAAATCGGCAGACGTTAAGAAAAGTGTTTAGCGTTTTAGTTTTACTTTGTTTTCTCTGTAAATCACCTTCAATTAATCATGAACAAACATGAACCGTATCCGAAAAATGCTTAATTGCACATTCAATGAACGCAAAGTTCGCAAAGTTCTCTTTACGTCTTAAATATAAACAAAATCCAAACGTTTGATATACAGGATGGACAAAAACTGTGATTTTAAAAGCGCGTTAGGGGCATATTTTCGCATAGTGGGAGGGGGGGAGAGAAATGTCTACATGGTGATAACAAAGTTTGTGTGTTCTTTTTTTCTTTATTTGTGTATTCTTCCCGGCTAAACCGGGTACTAAGCCACTTGTTAATTATATATTGATTCACTTTCGTAACCCCTAAAAGGTTTTCGGGAATTTCGGTATTATGGTTTAAAATTATGCTCGTTCATGAGGCATTTTAATTGTCGTTTGCAATTCATGTGTATTACCATTTCCAGTTCTTTGAATTTAATCGTTTCAAGGTTGGTGTGCAATCCGGATCACACTGATATTTGTTAATGTATTATTTTTGAAATGTGTTATTATTGCAGATGATAGTTTTGGGATAATTTTTGCATGGTTGCATTATTATTCTTAAGTGGTATTGATACCTAGTATAATTATAATATTAATATATAAGTCCCTAAGATATATTAAGAACATTATAATAAAAGAAGTTGTTTAGCCTATAGTTTAGTCCACTTCACACTGAAGAAAAAAACAAAACCCACTCATATTTTGAGTAAGAACTTTCACCTAAGCAAGGCCTTTTCAAACTGATGTTTCCGCTACTGATGGGCTGTGTTGGTAATTGTCGCCCTTGGTAATTTGCACCTAGTGAACTCATCTCGTCGGTTCATGAGTAGGTGCGCTGGTGTGCTCTCTGTGGCCTTGCTCCCCTGTAAACCCTCATGAAGGACCATAAAAAGACCGAAGACCCTGTGACTGGTCCTCCCACACGCCCTGCATGTGGAGCCAGCGCAGCTTACAACAGCAAGACGTCTCACCTTCTGAGCATGCTCTTACGACCGGTGTGGCAGGAACAGGAGACCACCTGCACCAGCACGGAAGAGATGTTAGCGGCAATCAGAGACCTTAACAGTAAGTGTACTTTGAATGAGGATGTGACGGTGGGATCGGCTGATGTGAAGGCTCTCTATCCTAACATTGATGTTGATTTTGCTGCCGAAATATGTGGTACGATGTTCAAGGAGAGTAAAATAGAAGTGGTAAGCATCGACGCTGATGATTTAGGCTTATATCTAGCTCTGAACCTGACGCAGGATGAGCTTCAAAAGAAACTTTTTCCACCTTACTGCCCTACTAGAAGAAGTAGGCGAGGACGTCCCCCTACCATCACGGGCTGTGTCACTAGTGAGAGATGGAAACCGTGGACCAAGGCTGTTAGAACGCCAGATGAAAACACCATTAAGAGTATGCTTGCTGAGGCAACCACCATAGCCATCAGGGTCTTTATGAAAAACCATTTCTACACGTTTGAGGGCAAGATCAGACTGCAAGCCAGAGGTGGATCTATAGGGCTTAGCCTTACAGGTGACGTAGCGCAGATTTTCATGGCATGGTGGGACCAGAGAATGATCGAGAAACTGAGGGACGAGAGTATGGACCCTCTTATGTACATGCGCTATGTCGACGACATCAACGTCACGTTGAATAACAGAAACAAAGACGCCCGTAAGGACGCCAATGTACCTATGGACCATTGGAACATGATGGTTTTCCAGGGTATTGCTAATTCTATCCACCCTTCAGTGCAAGTCACAATAGACTACCCTACCAACTACACTGACCTTAAGATCCCCTCACTCGACCTTAAGCTGTGGCTGAGACAGCTGTTTGACGTAGTCACACACACACCACTAACGTAGTATTGTTACATGAACACTATTGCAAAGATGTATCATCCAAAGCCGTGATCAATGTGAGGTCTGCGATCCCTTGGAAGAACAAGAGAACCATTCTCACTCAAGAGGTCCTGCGCATCTTGCGCAACTGCAGCACGCAGTTGCCTTGGGAAAGGGTGTGCACTCACGTCTTCGAGTTTACAGCTCGTATGCAGTACTCGCGGTACAGCAAGAGATTCAGAGCCGAAGTGGTGAGATCTGCACTCCATTCTTATCATGACTCTATGCTACACAGCCACACCATAACCAGGCACAGCGACACACCTACTGTACCTAAATACATTATGAGAGTCACCGATGTGTATGGTGGGGATGTAACTAAAAGGCAAGTTGCAGAAGCGGTAAAAATAGAGAGCACACCAGCGCACCTACCAATGAACAGACGAGATGAGTTCACTAGGGCGACAATTACCAACACAGCCCGTCAGTAGCGGAAACATCAGTTTGAAAAGGCCTTGCTTAGGCGAAAGGTCTTACTCAAAAATGTGAGTGTGGTTTTATTTGTTTTTCTTCAGTGTGAAGTGGACTAAACTTTGGTCTAAACGACTTCTTTTATTATAAAGATCAGCAACCACTTCATGGCTCAGGCTTATAGCCTTTCAAATACTATTAGTAATTAATCAATTGAAGAATAATCAAAGTTGTCCATAACTATCTTTTCAAAGTAACCTACTATCTTTGACATCTATTTTTCTAAAAGGTATGGCTTCCGAAGTAGCCGCCTTGTGTTTAAAGTTAAAGTGACAAATTTGTATGCCCTTTTTCTACTCTTTGCATAGTCATTGTTTGTACCTGAGATCTTCTGGCATGGACTTGGCCTCATACTTCTGTCTCACTTGGTACATGCTGAGGTCATTGTGCAGCCAGTAGCCGGTCTTCTGTGAGATGTGCACCAGCTTGAGGGCATAGCATCGGGAAAAGGATCGGTCACCTGCAGCCAGCCGACCGACCACCAGGCGGATTATGTCCTGAAACAAACAAATTTTCAATAGTTATGAGACAAAGAAGTACATGGTTTATTAAGCAAGATCATTATCAGAATAAGTATAAAATAAAAAATGAAAAATATTACCTTTTTTCCAACATAAATTTGCTTTTTTTTCCCATCATAAATTTGCTAACATGATTATATTTTGGAGATTTTTAACTTTGTTTACAACAAAGTCTAATTAGAGATTGACAAATCGTAAGTCACACGTGTGAGTTTATCGTGTTTATCAGATCCTGTTGTGGTTAGAAAATTGAAGAAAGAGTAGCTAAACAGTTGTCAGTCAGGCAAAATTTTAAAAAGTCCTACTTCAAATAATTGTCATTCAAGCAGTCTACATATGAGAATACATCTGAAGACAATTAGCAGCCACAGTTTGGTCAAAGGAAACATACAAGTGTCATAAAAAAGCATGTATATGTAAAATCAAGTTATTTAAACAATGCAGTCACTACCAAAGGAGTCCTTGTTTGATCTAACAGTAAAACTAACAATACAAACAAACTTACTAGGAAATATGGCAAAGGAAGACGTTTTAATATCATCAATTAAAATATGAAAAAAAATTGTAGACCACAATTGACATACCTTGACGTACTAGTTCTTATTCGAGATATTCATCGGTTTTAACTAAGTACATATGCAATTGTTTTTGTCCTTGGTGATTTTAAAGACTCCTGTTTTATGACTATTTCAAATAATCACCCGTAGGTAGTCAAACCTATTTATTGAACACATCTTTAAAAGAACTATAGCTTCTGACATAACTACAAGAGGATAAGTCTAGTTAAGAAAATATTGTATCTTCAAAACAGAATTCATTGCAGTAAAATTTATTGAATTAAAGAAAAGATAATTTAAAACCAGAGTTGAGACACACAACATTTACAAGAAAATAAATGGACATAATACCTTGACATCTGTAGCATCCCCGTACTTGACCATGTTAAAGCCCCCATTGGGCAGATGCACCTTGAGGATGGAGCGCTCCACTGGCATCTGCATCTTGGTGCTCCAGGCAGACTAGCCAGCTATCTACTGGAGCTACAATAGCTGAATTATCACACTCGTCAATAGCTGCATTAGATGTAAGTCTTCCTTAGACTCTTGTCTTCAGTGGCTGGTGTCATTTCTACATGCTAAGAAGAAAAAAGAAGAGACATGACATATCTTATTGGACCAATCACATTCAAGATAAGATATAAGACTGCAATTATAAGTACAGCAAATGACTAAACCCTGGCAATCTTTTTTCTAGGAGACAAACAGGAAGTTCTCGGTATATAATTTGTTTCTGTCCCTGGGGGCAATCAAACAACATGTTGAATCCTGGCACCTTTTATCGGGTGAAACGAATGTATAGTATTGGCATTGATAACTAGTATTAACCTGTGTCTGAGGCCACATGCTAAAAAACGTACTCGACTCATAGATAACTTCTGCACGGCATTGCTTTTTCTAAATCAATATTCAGCAAGAACGTTATTTGGTGCAAATTCCCCCCCCCCACACATAACTTGGCTCATCAACAAGAAAAATACCATAACTAACATGCATCCACCTTATTTATCGGTAATGCCATCCTTTATGTCACACTGACTTGCGGCTTCTCATCTACGTTGATTTGCTGAATATACAATGTTATAAACGATGGCTAGTAATAATGTAAGTCTCATCTTTATTTATACATAAAAAGTACTGACAAATTCGAGATCAATTCAATATTGATTCGTTAGTTGATTCAAACTGTTTTACACCCATCGACACACAAGGTTATACACCTTTTTATCGTTTGCGTCCCAACCAAACATCACGCATGTGGAGAGTGGCAGCAAACAAAGCAAAACTTGTCGGATTCGAACAAGGACCCTCTCGCAAGCGAGTCAGCGACATTCCACGAGCCAACTGTTGAAGGGTTGTGTGTGAAAGAAAGAGGGAAATATTTTAACTTGATGTAATACATCAAACTTGATACTCCGTAGCAAACACAATCAAGAGATAGGGAGTGTGTCTTATTTTCAACGTGTGTTTGTTGATACTCTCATAATGTTTAAAGAGCACATTCAGCAAAATGTCCACAACAAACAATTACAACAAAAGACTGACACATGTCCTGACAGAACGTCATAGACAAACGCATACAAGAACGACAATTAATAAGGCTCGTTACACAGGCGGATTGCAAACTCGTTGACTTCATATAATTGGAAAGGAAAGCGACACGGTGCTGACAAGTGCGCATAAACAAACAGAAAATAATAGAGTACATAAACAATATCAGATAGAAATATTCCGGAAAGCCAGGTGTTCAAGAAATACAAGTGTGTTTCACGAAATAGTTGTATATTTCAGCCAATGGTTGAGTTATTGAGACGCCAAACTGTTACATCAGCGTAGCCACTGGTCCGGGTTCGATCTCAAAGTACGTTAAACATTCTTTAAAATGTAAACAGGTGACCATCGTGTAATCTAGAACCGTAGAAATAGTTGTTCCACAGAGAAAATTCAATCACATCAATTCCAGGCGGCTTAAGTGCAAAAACAGGTTCTTTTAAATCTGTGGAACAACTATACAGCATTTGTACATGAATAAAGTATCTGATTCGTGAAGGTATGCAGGACCAAGCACTTGGTCATGGCAGACTAACGAAACGAATATTATCGGTAAATATCTATGCTAGAATGTCTAACATAATTGTTTCTTAACAGCGACTGTTGATAAACAATACATTGATTGGTCTCGCTAAAGTAATCAATAACAGTCGTCTTTTGCTTCAAATACCTGTTTTGAAGAACATATTGCCTTTATACAGCAATAACAAAAAAATGTGTACTATTTGAAAAACGTTGCTGTGAGGGATCTCCGTAAATCTAAAATGTACAAAAAGATCACAAAACACGAATTCGAAAACTCTCCAGAAAATGAAGTGACGAAATATCTACTTGTAGTTCTATGTTCTGTACGAGTTTGAAATTTACCGACTATTTCTATTTTGGCTTATTTAAAAATTCTGGAAATAGTACAAAAAAATTACTTAAAGCAAAGATAAAAAATATTCTCCCGAAAATTAAGGAATAGAATCGAAGATGATCAAATAATAACAAAAGTAACTCTTAAATAAATCAAATTTAAAATAAAGTTTTCCTGTCAAAAGTATACGATGAATATTAACCGTCTCTTAATGAAATGATGAAAAAATTGGATTTTCTCAAAGTTCAAATTCTCAAGAACCCTTCTCTATAAATCAAGTTAAAACAAAGCTAGACAGATTGAACCGTGATATCTTCGACCCAAGCGTGTATATTATAACATAATTAAAGAATTAATTGGTGTTCTGAAACCTGTATTGGGTTTAATGTTTTTACCAGCAATCTTCAAACAAATCCAGCCCTCTCTCATCTACGTGACCCCATTTTAGTCATGTTATCCGATAGTGATTTTTATAAACATTTACGATACGCATCTGGTTTAGTACCTTGATCATCATCCTTATATAAATTAACATAAATAACAATTTACCATTAATGAATATCTATAAGACCTCAAACAATGTTTACAAAAATAAAACGCACCAAAGACGATAGATAAATCATCAATCAACATAAGTTCAGTCTTATTATCTCAATTCCAAACCGGTATTTAATATTTAAACAAAATAATATTTCGGTATGAAATCAATGCCAAAATAACAATGTGCATTGCAGCAAGTTATTATTTTAGCTCATTCATTGACTTTCCAATAGACTCTCTTCTTATCCCACCACCAACCCACCGTCTCAATTTCCACGCTTCAAAAATAGAGAGATCAGACAAATAAACAGGACAGATATCATACCATGTGTTTAGTCTATAGCAAAAACGTGGGAATTGGTAGTGTTCTGCACATTATAACTTATCTTATCTAAAGAGACTGATCCAAGACGTCTCCTTTATTCTTAAAATAAAACCGTTAACAAAAGAGATAAGTGGTGTTTATAGGAATCTGTCAATTGTACGTTTTATTGCCTTATTTGACTCACTGGTATGGAAAGAAAAGACTTGGGGGCGCAAACCACAACAGATGTGAGCCGTTTAATCGATTTAACATACTTTCAATTGACGGGTTATTTTTAAGATATTTAGAAAAAAAAACTTATCTCCAAAGATGGCGAACACAAAAAAGTACCAAGAAAACAGCTATAATATGCATGGCGTTATACGAGATCCAACAAAAGAAGTATTGCACTGATTTTCAAGAAGGCAATCAAGTATGTATTCACGCGCTTTCAAGACGTTCTTGTTTCCCTTGAAACTCGCATTTAAGTAAAATCGAAATCGAGTCGTCAGAGTCGTACAAAAACGCCACAGTTGGTGGAACAAATATATTTTGATGACAAGTATTCATCAGATCATTTAAAATTGATGATGAAATGGTGAGATACTTTTCTATCTTTATAGTTGGGTGTTGCTATGAAGATATTACTTCAGCAAAGAAAAAATACATATGGTGCCAACACAAACTAAACTCAATATCCAAAACAGCAAGAGCGACGACCACCTGTCGATAATTTCATGAAATGTAGTAAACAGTAAAAAAACCCACACTTGATAACGGCCTATCATGTCTATTGAAAATTTAAACTGAATCCGTGCTTTTTGAAACTTTTATTGTATGGAAGTCGTAAATTGATATTAAACAATTTTGATGTCCAACGTTGTGTTTGTTTTACCCCCTTTTCCTACAGTTACTTAAACATTTGTTAGGTTAAAATACATTTGAATAAATTAGATTATTTTATTCGTTGATGTTGAAGCATCTATTGCCGATTAAGTCCGGTGAAAACATAATTAAATAATCGTGCTCAATAATCAATATGTTCACCAGTATCAGCGATGGGCAAACACAGAACTCTACAAATGGTCGTTGATCCTTGGTCATTTTTTTAGTCCATGATAGACCACTTTTCCATCTATCATTCTCTGTTCCCTCTTCTATACAAGTAAATCGACTTGGGTCTACTTATATCCTTAAGTAAATAACTACGGTCAGACTTTACTATTGATTTCTTCAATCAATCTAAGTCCGCTATTCTTGATACACTCAAGTGTATAACTGGCTATCCTGTCTATCGAAAACTGAATCCGTGCTTTTTTAAAACTATTATTGCATGGAATATTAAGCAATTTTGATGTCCAACTTTGTGTTACTTTTCCCTCTTTTTGCGAAAATTTGAAAACAAAATAAGAAAAAGGAAGGGCTCAACTTATTTGTATTACCCCCCCCCCCCCTCTAAAAAAGAGACTTGGAAAAAATTTAAAAACACACGTGAAATTGTCCATGCTAAAACTAAGCACTATAAGTAAGCAGTTGGCACTAAATTGTGATAGTTTTTGGCATCGTAGTTGCAATAATTATTCTCATTATGTGTGTTTTAAAATTCATGATTTAGGAATAAATTAAGGACAATTCAGGTTGAAAAGAGCAAAATATTAAGTCAACCTCAGTTCAAATTTACTGGTTCTTATGAATGAAATAGAGGGTATATCAATTATCTCATGACAGATTTCTTTTGTATCTTTATACTGTATAACGGTTGTTTTCGCGTGCAATTTATTTTCACGTATTTCGCGAAATGAAATAGTTAAAATATGAAAATAAAATGAGAAGTAAATCAAATAGCTAATTCATCAATTTCGTAAAACGTTTTTTGGATTAAGATTGTGGAAGTAAGGCAATCGCTGGATGGCTGGGATTCGCGATATGAGTCACTCGCAAAAACCTAAATTTCCGAATTCGTGAAAACATATCGCCCGCAAATAACGTTATACAGTACTTAAAATCATAATTATCAACGCCAGGGAGATATGGGAAAGACTGCTCTCTGGACTGCAGACATGAAAACAAAAGACTAGATTATCTATCTATCAAAAAGGATAGTTTCAACACCGACTTGGATTGTTTCCCTTTTTAACAGTAAGTTATCTGCAAAATGTCCGATAAAACGAACTAAAAAAACGTCTTACCACAATAACGATAGTCCAGGTGTCAATATCCTATAAAGAACTGTGTCTAATCAATGAACACACACAACAAGGAGACTAGAGTAACCTTGTAACCTGGATGGAATGTTGGTATCTTTATTGCGGCCACACACATTCATTGACATTATACAAGCTTTGTTGATGCCGTGCGAGTTGGTGTTTAGGCCGAGTGATCTATGGGGTCAGTGGAACTAGATATATCCCAGAGGGGTGTGTTACATAACAGAACAGATCCTATATTGGAAACAGTACCGCACCACTGGGAGATGACGACCTGGTTTTTATGGAATTTGGAGCACCGGCACCAAATGTTCTTATCGTTATTGATTAAGACAGCGGCAGAAGGAAATCGAGATGTGAAAGGAAGTAGAGGTATCTATAGCCAAAGACATGAAAACAAGAGACCAAAGAGCGATAAAAGAAGACAAAGCAATGGACTGATTCACACTTCTCACAGTTCAAAGAGGAAACAAACTTTAAAGAAAAGGTGAAACAAAATATTTAAGAAACAGTTATCAAGGGCCAAGGGGGTGATCAGAACTGCTGGAAGCTAACCCATAACAACAAAACATGATAACAAATAAGAAAACAATAAAAATAACATAAATTCATATTGTAATCTTTCATGTTTGGAAATCGTCGCCTCGGAATAGTACTCCTGTAACTAACATTTTCGAATTTTCAAAATTTTAAAGGAGAAGCAAAAAACTGTTTTATTTTTTCGTCTTAAATGTGTTAATTCTAGTAATCATAGCATATACGCTTGCATTTCAAAAGTGGGTCCGAAGGGTCCGATTTCGGACCTGGGGAAAATTTTCAACCCGAGATTTTCCCCTGAAATTTTCGTACTTTTTGTCGCGAATTTACTTCCATTTTGCAAAGATCTAGTACTTACCTGATGTTTTTATAAGAGAATCTGTAAAAAGACAAATAAAAGTGCTTTCTTGTA
>JAUUEB010139127.1:0-14581 GCA_032362205.1 Clione limacina
ACTAAGGCCATTGTAGTTGTAGCCTTTTTTATCTATTCTTTAGAAAGTGTTTTGAACAAAAGTTTGTTGCTTAAACAGCCCTTTAATCATAGTTGAGAATCGATCCAATTCTGTATTTCTTTATGAATTAGAGGTTGAAACACATTCCGTTCCAAGGCCAAGGTGCATCAAAGCTGCAACCGACAAGGTAACTATATTATTAATTTAATTATTATCACTCTCAGTACTGCACTGCCTCGGGAACTATTGTCGCACAGACGGAAATGTAAACACATCGATGTGTAAAAATGGCGGCGTCGTCAATGGACGCAGTGAATAAAAAGTGCGGGGGATTGTGGGGTGTTTAATCTTTACCTGACCTTTAAAAAAACGTAAGAATACTTAAAACTTCTTAAATTGATAACTGCATCTGAAAAGAGATGTTTAATATGTATTTATTTCATAATTTATAATGTTTTGCCGAAAACAAATTGATCTGCGCGGTAATAGGGCCCACTTGACTGATGTAAAATAGGGGTAGTTGACCTCATTCAGGCCCAATTTCTCTTTTTAAAAGTTTAAGTTTATTGTTTTTGGTGTGTTATTTCTCTTTTAAAATGGTCAAATCATCTATTTTATAAACTGTTTTAAATGTTGATCATTTTGTGTGTGTATATCGGCTGTTCAAAGCTTAGGTGCGCGTCAATTTTGATAGGGCTGGGCAAGGTACTCTCTCACTCTCACTTACCTGACATCCCTTCTTGTGATGAAAGCCAATGACTATGACATGGAGAACTGGATCGTCCATTACTTGTAAATCTATAGGATGTATATTAAAAAAACATCTTATCTCAGCTGTTTGGTAACAAAATATTATAATAAGAATGGAAGAAAATTATGTGTTGGTAGCCTTAAATTTATTGGATCTGGAAGAGGATGTTGTGGAAAAGAGATGTTTACACCCTTTTATTTTACAACTCCGAATAGCCTCCCCTTGTTTCATACTGGGGCTCATTCAGCAATCTTTTGTAGGATCATTTCACACAGCGTAGAATGCTCCGGCGGTTAATGTCAGTCAATGCACCCTCTACTTCGGATATTAACTAACCATCTAGGCTACATCTATGTTCTTGTTGACCATATCATTGTCATATAAGGATGCCGTGTCAGGGTGCCATCCCGACAGAGTGCCATCGACTTTTTAGACAAGCGGCAGAGTACCATCGCGGTAGAGTGCCATCGGATTTGTAGTAAAGCGATATGGTGCCATCGGAATATTTATGAAAGCGACACAGTGCCATCGATGTGTATTTGTTTGTATATTTGATATACTAGTTTGTGTTTGTACCTACTAATCTATAATTTTGTGTTTATTAAATCGGTTTACTAGTTTATGTCTCTATATTATGACTTACTCAACAAGAATTGCACTAATAACGATGAAGGTACAAAGGAGTGTCACAAAGGTGATGGCATTGTTTGATACGTGTTGACACTGTCGTCCACGGCACGGTTAAGCTTTTGTCTACTGATGCGGTAGGATGGTCATCGACTGTCGTCTGTGAATTGATTATTAACAAAACAAACTGGGTTATGTGGATATGGGAGTTGACATTAGAACATTTTGTTTGTAGGTACCTGTTAATTTTATATTTTTTTATAATTATTTCTTGTTGTATACTGATTGATTTCGGATTAGAACACATTTCCCTAGCTTTAAAAATTAATTTTAGAAATACATATTTGACACTAGTATTATGCCGACGTATCAAATATATAATATCTTTATTTTTTGTGACATTGACATGAATTCATAATATTAGCACTTGTGAGCTCTGTTGTTCTTTTCAGCTAATATGGAATTATGTTGTTTGATGACAATCTGGAAATAAAGTAACATTGAAACCTTGATTAAGGTGCGTCCATTTAGGGTAGGGCGAAATCTGAAGTTTGAACCCGACATCAAGATGTCTACAGGGTGTCGACGTTATGATAAAGGGGTTGGTTTTAAAAGATCATGTATCGTACAGAATATGAGTTTATGAAACTAAAAAGACAGATTATTCATAAGCGGTTACATTACGCGTAATAATCAGGTGACATTGACCAATCAAGTCAAATGACCATTGTATGATTGGCTACGGCCCATGACCATTTTCAATTGCTCCATTCTTTGCCTTTGGGCAGTCTTCAATATCTTTGATGGTTGACAATCCTACAGCGTCATCACTAAGCCTGATTTTTCGGGTTTTTTAAAAGAAAACAAGAACTCTTAGTACAATAATTCTAACTCCTCTAGAGTCATTAAATCATCCGTGTTATTACTTTAGTGAGTGACCATCGAACGTTATTTTAAATTTCCAAATGAAAGTGTTCACTAGTCCATTACATCATGTCTGTTTAAATGATGAAACAAATACGAGGTGAAAAACAATCACATTAATACAGAAGCATATTTTCTCTTTTTTATTTATTAAGATTTGTTGTGGGATGCGTCCTTCATTAGTTTAAACAAACTTAATAACGAATCGGACAATAGATGTGTAATAGATACATATTTTGAAGAACTCTGAATAGCTAAGGATCAAACATCCAAAGCTTCGATGATAAGGTACCACTACTACTGTTTACAGAAATCCAATCACTTTGGTTCTCTTACCAGGGCACACGCACACTTCATCTTATCAATAATTCATCATTTATTTAAATCCAAACAAACATTTCAAACACTTGTTTATCTCTATCTAATCTTTCATCATTAAATCATTACATAAGTCTATCAATTATTTATTGTTTTCAATACACAATAAACAATTTTTCTGCTTTCCAACAAATAAGTTTTTTCGTCTATACTTTATTCTATCTTTCTGTACAGGAAAATTGTATATACACATATTCATATTTTTGTGCTTTCAGTGGAAATTGTATGATATCTACTCGATGTTATGTTTACCTTGCTCTTTGCTATGTTTGGCAGAATTTACTAAGCTTAGAGACAATGCCTTGTCATCATATTGCGTTATCTTTAATTTATTAATGAAGATAAACACTGCAGTCTGGAATTTAAGCCCCTTAAATTGTCATTGTATGATAATTTAGGCTGATCTATGATACACGTCTTTGTATGATTTAGATGTTTTTACAGAAATGTTACAAGTTATCAACATTAGTACACAAGGTAAGGCTTTTAATTATATTGCACATTATGACTTGAGTATGCTACATATTTGGCGTTTTTAAATGTGTTTAAACATTTTGGTGCATTCCTTAACCGAGACAGTGGCCCACTGACAGGCATACGCCTCTAGCCAAATAATAGTTATTGATTTGTATAAAATATGTCAGAGTAGAAATCGTACTTCAGTATAAACGGTATTTCTTCTAGAGAGGTGGTTGCTAGCTTTTCTCCTAGGAGAAACCGTATTTCTAGATCTAGAGGAGAGAAACTTAAATAGACGGAGCTAGAATGAAGGTCACATAATATTCATCACTCTCCTTTTTACAATGAAAGAAACCTGTTCAACGTGAGTGCATTAGGGGTAATGAAATAGAGTGCTTTGAGACAAAACAAATCGCAGTTCCGCCAACATCATTTGTAACAAGCAGGAAAATAATCAAATAAGACGTATACAAAGATTGACGTTCGATTTTGTCACTATATAAAGCAGCATTGAGTACCGAAGGTCATGTATCAAGGATGTAAAACGCTTAGATTATAATAATACTAATATTAATAATTGAATTTATATAGCGCTTTCCCTTTGCAATAAGCTCAAATCACTTTACAATTATTTACAACAATCTAAAGGAAATGTGTAAAATGTACATAATGCATTCACACAACCACATACATACACACACGCACGCATTTAAAATGAATATAGATAATTCTAAAACAAAAGCAAAACATCAAACGAATGATAAATTGGTCTTTCTAATTACAACAAGACGTTTTTTAGAGAGTTAATTTGGTCACTATTAACCAAAAAGCTAAAAATAATGCAAAAACAATATGTCTTGAGTCTATCCAAATTGTTCATTGAAGAATAGCAGAGAGGTCTAGATGGAGTGTACATGTTGATAAGTTCGTTTAAATAAATAAGATAGACTGTTCTTGTCATTGGGGCAACAATTGAAAACAAAAACTGCAATCTTGTATTGGATTCTGGTTTTGATGGGAACCCAGTAAAGGTCTTTAAGTATTGGAGTGATATGTATTCTTTTTGGTAATCTTTTAACATGTCTAGCAGCAAGATTTTGAATCATTTGTAATTTGTCAAGATTTTCTTTAGTGATATAATGCAATATTGAATTGCAGTAATAACTTTTAGAAAGTACAAAAGATAAAACAAGTTGCTTTGTAGCTTCTTCAGTTAAGAAAGGTCTAAGGTGAGATATTTTCCTCAATTCTATAAAGCAAGTTTTTCTAGTGGTCTTTGACTTTTGGGGAAAACGGAATGAGTTTATCATGTATGTAAATACCAGTAGCTTCAATTTGCTTAAGTTTGGGCCTAGTGCCCGCCATCAATATCTCAGTTTTATCTTTGTTCATTTTCAATTTGTTTACATGCAGCCAATCATTTATATTAGAAATACAAGAAGAAACGTCATTTAGCATTATGTCAACGCTTGAGGTAGGTATACTTTTGTAAAGCGGTGTGTCATAAATGATCTTACGAATAATTTGCTCTCAGTGAATAATATAATAACTTTGAAATCAAAATCGAGAACACTAAAAAGAAACTGAACATTTAGGGAAAAGACGTTCAACAATTTGATATGGTATGATAAATTGCAATGAATTTCGATGGAAAGACATAAATAAATTCCTCTTATCTACAGTTGTTTTCAATTACTCTGTACAAAGCCACAATAAATGTCCAAGGTTATCTCCAAAGAAACACAATGATATATCAAAGTCACCAATATTGATCAATGTCATTCTCACTGAGTGAGTACCCAAACACTAAATACGTTAAAAAGCCTAATTGTTAGGCTTGTTAGCTTCATGAAGAATCCAATGACCGGATAGAAATGCAACTTGTTAATAAAGTCATAGTATGGAACATTCCAGTCGCATTCTCAACCCTCTTTGTGAGTCTTCGTTCAACCCTTGACCTTGCTAATATCAACAAATGGACTATTCCAGACATGACTTCCCTTTCTCCTTAAGAAGGACATTCTCGAAATTAGGACAACTCTTAATAAAAATCCGACTGAATATCTAGGTTGAGTTCAAATGAAAGAGCTGGTTAATTCTCTCTCATATTCACTCACTCTCTTTGTATATATTTGTGAAGATATTTGTGCGTTGCTGTTTATATGTGCCCGCATTCATTTGCATTTTCTTGGTTTACATTGATTCACCTCATAGTTTATTTGAGCAACTATCAGAGCAGTTCACTGGTAGTGTTTAAACCCGAACGTTCATGAAAAAGTAAGACAATTTCTTTAAACCACCACAACATCTCCGTAGAGAAGTAAGTTTTGTATTTCACACTGATGCAAGAGTATACTTATGAAGCCCATCAGCCTATACTACCTACACTAACTATGTTATCGTTATTATGTTATTGTATTTGGTGCTTGTCCTCATAGGGAATAAATTGTCAATTTAAGTAAAACACGTCATAATAAGAAAAATCCATATTCGTAATGATTGTCACAAATATAATAATAACAAACCCAAATGTGACTACTCAGGTTAAAGAAATTTGAATTGAAAATACTACTTTTAAACGATAGCAGGTAAACAATGATCAACGTTTAATTAAAGTTTTCCCCACCTTCTGAATTATCGCTACCGAGACAACCAAATAATGTATCGCCAATGCACATTGTTGGAATTACTCCGATACAATTATATATTACATTAGCTGAGGAGTTGATAAAAACAAATGTCGATTTGTAGTTTTGTGACAAAATTAAATATAATCCTTGAACACTCACTACGTTTAAAATTTGGTATTTTATGCTTTTTTTAAATTAATCTAAAACATTAACATTTTGTATCAGCCTTAAAAGCCTTTAACAGGTCATTCTGTTGAATATAAAACACTCTGATCTGGTTAAAAAATATGACATTGAGTTGGGAAAAGTGCTTTTCCTCATCATACGTCGTCTGATTTCTAGCACTGTTGAACAAAAGAGGTCGCTTAGGTCCTCTTTAGTCGCCCTTTAAACTGGCCTGAAAGCACGAACATAAAATATTTAGTAAAACCTTTTCTAGAAAAGGACAGAATAAATAACAAGAAGAAATTGAAAAAAACAAACAGATGAGATATCAGTCCTAAGTCATAACAAAATATACACACTTGTGACGTGATTTAAGAAAACAGTAGCACTTATTGATGACTTTGTGAAAAGCTCTAAGTACAATAACATAATGTTTATCTTGGGTGAATTGATGTAACAAGTCAGGCTTAAAAAACAATTAAGAGTATGTGACCCATCCTACCTAATAAACAGCTTTTGATTCATTTTAGAAAGAAACTTATGCAATGCTACAAAATAAACTCAATGCAGAGAAAAAAGTTGTTGCTGTTGAAATATTGTTTTTAAGTCGGAATTCTCAAATTCATTGAGAAAAAGCATTACCATTATTTTGTCAGTGATACATTTGAAGAATAATGAAAAAGCAAGCAAAGATCTAAATACACATTTATATGAGATACTATCATCAAATAAATGGAGCACACATAGGCAATTTACTCCGTGAAATTGGTATGTCTGAGGTGAACAACATGATTGCTGCTTTCAAGATAGAGTCAAACCACGGCTAGTTATCGCTTTTGTCATGCATAATTGAATGAAAGAAGCCACAAAGAAAGCAATGACATCTGTTATAAAACATGGGTACCAATCTGCATTGCAAAAAAATGTCCAACAAAACAATACCTGGACTATCTTAAGGTCAAATTGGTAGCATTGCTCGGGTCGGAATTCATAATAGCAAAAGAGCATAAGAAGAGGTTTTTATAGTAACTATATTTTGGAATCATAATATATTACTTCGTGTTATTGCTTATATATATATTATGACATATAGACGACATATTGTATACATACGGTCATTCTACATGTCGTATTAATTATGACATGTGGTAGTTACATTTTCTCAGGATGTTTACACGGTACCAAACCATATTGCTACATTACAAACAGGCATATAATTCACATATGCTCAACGTTTGTTGTTTTGACTGGGATACTTGTAAAAACATGTTTCATAAATGAATGTGCATGCAGCAACCCATCTTAATTTATTTATTTTATGCCTTGAAAACGTACCCTTCTTGTCCTACGTTTACTCAGGTTTTCTCACTCTTCTATTTTAATTTTACGTCCTTTGCAATCATCACATTCTATCAGGTCTGTGTGTTTTTTTCCCAAAAACATGACCAACTATTAGTATTCTCATTTTCGACTTATATAAATATGTTTCTGATCCAACTTCAGCACGCTGTATACATTATTTGTTTGATGAATACATGTGTTGTTAAAAAACGTTATTTTAACAGATGAATACATCAATACAATGTTAATTATACCAAACCCCGTTTACTTTATACCTATCAATCGTCTTTTTGGTATCGAAGAAATGTTTGTACTTTTCATTAACCGTGAGGACGTTCATTAGCGGTCTGTCCCTTTTCCCGTGCAAGTGGTCGTGTTATCAGTTTGTAATGCGTTTTATAAAACTGTATACAATAGTAAGAAATTATAATTTTTGGGGAATTAATTTTGAAAATAACTGGAATTTCGGATAGCTACGCACCCTTAATACGTCATTTAGGTCGCACCGCTCTCTCTCGTTGCGATTTTTCTGACACATTACACATATTCAAAATCGGCAGAGAAAGAACATAACACCCAGTTAACAATAAGAGTTGACTCAGTTCCTTTTTTAAATAAGAATGTTGTACCAAAAGGAGAAACATAATTCAAATTGGCAATGTCTCACTGGCAACATAACAGGAAGAAGAACCGACAAATTTAGATTGGAGGTCCCCATCTTTATATTCAAAAGTGCAAGTATCTAACGGTGTGACCTGATTTGTTTTCACCTTTTAAATGTAAATCACGGGGGATTTCGTCGCTTCGCATGTTGGGGGGGGGGGGGTATTTTTATGTTAGGCCTGAGGTGCTCTGTTTTAGCAAGAAATTTTGCTTGGTTCAAGTAAAAAGGAACTTACCCTCTAGTATAACATCTTCTACGAATGCAGTAATTGAAACTCCGTTCAAAATGGTTTTAATCTGCGTATTGAATTTGGAAGTACGTGCTTGACTAATATAAGCAGGTTAGCTTTCGACTTGCATTATGGACAGACTTTAGGCTTTCTTTGGAAATAAATGAAGTACTGCTTTTTTCCGAGGCAGTCGGGCAGGTAGGCAGGAATGCATGCGGTATGGCGGTTGGGCAGGCAGGTAGGCAGGAATGCATGCGGAAGGGCGGGCGGGCAGGCAGGTAGGCAGGAATGCATGCGGGAGGGCGGGTGGGCATGCAGACAGGGCAGGCAGGCAGGAAGGCTAGCAGACAGGCAGGCAGTCAGGCAGGCGGGCAGGCAGGTAGACAGACAGGCAGACAGCAAATATACAGGCATACAGTTAGTTGTTTTTTCAGATGGAGTATTTTGAGCAAAGCGCTATTACTAGTTGCGTCTTGCGCGTGTTTTTAAGCATTGAAATGATGTAGGAATTGGCCTTTTGAAACTTTCTTCTTATTTTACTTCTTCAAAATGTGGGGCATATTTGCGAATACAGTGGCGTATATCTAGGCTTTTAAATATTTTTTTTGGAGTGATGGCGGGAGCCCCTTTCTGCAGGGGTTATTAAAAACATCTTTTAGTCTCTCAATACTGTTTTTCCTTTTGTTATTCTTCAAACGGTTGGAGTGTTTAGCAATTCAAAACTTAGGGGGTAATTGGTCTTTCGATACTGGCTTCTTCTTCTGATTATTCAAGCTGTGGGGGCGATGGCGTGAAGCGAAGCTGGTCCTTTTTAATAAGATTAATTCACTGGTAAATGTATTATTTCTTCTTCTTCTACTTCGTCTTCTTTTGATCAAATTCTTAGAGGAAGACAGATAACGCCGACGTGACGAATTCGCTAGTATAACAAATACGCAATGATAAATATCATACTTCACATATAAGGACTGGGATGTAGCCTTAAGTATAATCACTATATGTATAGTCAGCGTTTGCGATGACCAAAGGTTACATTATGGACATTAGTATTTGTTCTTTGAAGGAGGTGTAGAAGCCCTTTTTTTAACACAATTAACGATTATACAAAAGTATTAGCATTGAACAGGCAAACAATCCTCGAGGACCAAGAGCTCTATTGTCCACACATTGGCACAGCGCCATGTAAATCAGGAAGAAGTTTTACTCTTGTATTGTAATAATATGTTTTCAACGTTCCCCATTCTCCCAAAGGACAGACATCAATAAAATAACATACTATCATGGACATGCTATAGCAATTTATAATCCAGACGATAATTGCATCCAACGAGTGTTAGAAATGTTGACATTATTGCTCTTCTCTATTATTGATAGAGGTTGCTCTACATTTATTGGAATCAGATGCATTTATAACAAAATGAGAGGCATGAGGACATTAATAATTACTGTGTTTTCGTAAAACAACAATATCTTTTTCTGAATTATGTCATTGGACTGTAGATGATATTATCAAAATGTATATTAATTTTAACAGAATAGACATTGCATAGTTTTTGTCACTGTCACTTTCTTAATATATGCAAAAAAGATATGAGTGGCCGTCGGGTATGACTTAGTGCTTTGGGAATGCCTGCTCAGCTTATCTGATATGGTGATAAACCGAAGCATTTTGAGAAAAGCCTTATCAAACTCAAAGCATGCCATCATTTATGTAAGAGAACCTCTTGACTTTTTTTGTCTGAAGTAATGTGAGTATAGGTCAATACGTAAATAATGTAAAGAAAATTCTTGCCTTTTCTAAGCGTTCTTTTCTTTGAGTGAAATTTTGTAAATTTTATGTTTTTTGCGTCATTGATGCGTCCAAAGTTGTAAAATTATAAAAAAGCAAGCATTAAAAAAAGTTGAATTAGATTAAAAACAAAGATAATATGATTTGGAAAACTACATAGAATGCAATTATCACGGAACGAAATACACAATTGTTGACTTTAAATACGTTGAAGACACTTCAAAAGGAAAGAAAATTAAGTAAGTTGCTTAATAAGTATATAAAGGACTGAAGCTTCTTAAAATAAGTTATAACAGTAAAATTCGAGTGAAACTAGATGATCGAATAGTTGTTACTGTTAGCCGTGTTAAGATAGTATTGTATATTGCCAATCGGCACTCGTGATTTATTTTTAAATGAAAGATCGTTAAAAAGCAGAACGAAAACTATCATTTTGTGATATGAAGTTCTGCTCAAATTCACAAAACGTCCGAAAATAATAACATTTCAACATAACAGATCCAAGGCTTATTGAGTATAACGTTAGCCCCGAGAGCTTGACAACATTCGTATTTCAATAACTAAGGGATAATATAGAAATATAGTATGTGTCCATCAAGTGGTCTTAAAAACTTTGAAGAAATATAAAAATTGTCTGAGATTGTTGAAGTAAATTACTTAATTTCAATTACTTTGTTCAAACATAGAACTTGAAATGCAGTTTTCGCCTTTTCAGAACAATAAAAACGAATAGGTCCTTTTACCAATATACCTATAACGCTTTTCCAACAAGACCATTTTGTATTATTATATTTATGGAATGGCAAGTTTGTCATTTGATTAAATTAACAGAATTCTTTAAAATGGATGAAGAGAATATGCTCATACTTTGTGGAGTAATTTGTATTCAAAATAAGTACCCTTAACACATAATTCACATATTGGTTTGTTTATTTTGATTTTATGATTTTTCAAGAATACTGCTCCTCGTCAGAATGACTTCTTCCGTTCATCAGTCGATACTTGCCGAGAGCGAAATTCTCGGCAAAACCCCATTTGGTTTTATTATTGATAAGCTTGTCGTCTGGTACAGAACGAATCTTAACAGTCTCAGTTGTTTGTCGTGTGAGTGCATCACCATGCACACCAACCACTGACATCTTGTAGTCAGGTCTTTCGCCAGCATTATTACTGTGGGCCTGGGTAGCGTGCCCCAACAGTATCGAACACTCTCGTTCCTTGATTTAATCGTCCATGTGTTCTCGCCCACTGGTGTACGCATTGCGAGCTGTCTCTCCGATGTATAATCACTGCACTCGGTACATTCTATTTTAAAAGTTACCGAGCTGATCCGGCATCTACCTTTACCTCCCGTCGAGCAAACCATACACCTGTCGATGTCTGAACACTTCTTTGATTTAATACTTTGCTTTTGCACTTACGAGCTTTCACAAGTATATGAACGGGGGCATTGACACCTAATATTAAACCTCTCTGTCTTTAACTATGAATTATATTTTTTCTTACAAATAAATATAAGAAGTATGGTTACCTAAGAAAAACATATCCTTGTTAGATTCCTTCACACACGAGTAGGAAAGACTTTGGTTAGGCTCATCGATAATTTGTTTTTAAATGTATCCATGGCTTTATGATGGAGTGAGTTTTAAGTTAATAGTGTACATGAACGACGCATTTGAGGAATCCTAAAGCTGTTTCTAAATTTACAACTGCCATATGATCTCTGGTTTATGGAAACCGAACATATCTACCATGGCGTTATTATGTTTAGACCTCGAAAGAATGCATCAGCAAACCAACAACGCAGTTAAATTGAACGAGACACGGTTCTAGAAACAGTTGTCAATACGTAGCAGAAGATATAAGTTAAAGGAAATGAGATGTGAGGAAATGAGATGTGTCTGTTCAGATAAAATAAAATAACTTAATAACTTAATAAAAACAGATGTGATTGGGACAGAGAAGTTAACATAGATAGATTGTTTCATAAGTTTAATGATAAAAGTGAGACGTTGACCTCTAAGAATGCGTTGTAGCTCATGTAAATATGCACTTTGTTGCTATTTATATCTTCGGTTTACAGATAAAAACCTCGCGATGGTAGGATATCCTAGTGAAAGTGCAACTAATACATTATTCATAGTTCTACCTGTGTGAGGCTTCGCGAAAACCATACATCCTTGCCAGTCACTTCATACTGATAGCTTGCCAGTCAGTCTTAGCACACACAAATTGTAATATCACAGGTGACCAGCCACCTAAAATAGAACAACCTGATCAATGACAAGCAACATGGTTTTGTTGAAGGACGGTCTTGTACCACTCAGATTTTAGATGAGTTGGATGACTGGACCCAGGCAATGGATGATGGATTCCCTGTTGATATAATCTACATGGAGTTCCAGAAGGCGGTCGACAGCATACCACATAGAAGACTAGTTGCCAAAGCTGGAACCTTTGGTGTCTCATTTACAGTCATTTATTGGATCTGATACTTCCTCCATGATAGGACCCGAATTATTAAGATTGATGAGACCCAGACGGAAATATCAACAGTCAGCATCGGAATTCCCCAAGGAAGTGTACTAGGTCCCCTATTATTTGTGATGTACATAAATGATCTACCAGAATCCGTGAGGAGTGAAGTGCGCCTTTTTGCTGACGACACAAAAATATATTCTCGCACAGACACTGAATAGAATATATCAATCATGCAAGAAGACCTGAACAAGAATGGTCGAATAAATGGCTACTCCGCTTTCACCAGCAGAAATGCAAAGTCTTGAAGCTCGGTCGACAGAAATTACCACATGAAGACTGACAAAGGCAGCACAATACTAGACAAAATCAAGGTAAAAAGGTCCTATCTAAAAACCTCAATTTCGGCGACCACACTCTTTAGATCCTTCGTAAAACTTATCATTGAATATGGCCACTCTGTTTGGCAATCATTCCAGAAAGGACTCCAGGCCGAAATAGAAAATTTCCAACGCAGGGCCACTAAACTATTGGCTTTGACCAAAGACAAAAAGTATGCAGAGCGCCTAGCAATACTGAAACTTTGAAGTTTATAACACAGACGGAACGTGGAGACATGATAGACACCTATATATATATATATATATATATCAATGGCATCTACATTGAAGGTAAATTAATATTCACTATCAATGAAAACCACTTGATGTCACTGCTACAAACTACAGCTACAATTGCGCAGCAACTATTTTTCAGAAAGGGTCGTGAACACCTAGAATTACAGGAACATTTTCTGATATTACCCAATCTGAATACTTTAAAAATAGACTAGACACTTTTTGGAGAAATAAAAGCACACTTTATGACCTGTGTGCATTAACTGAAGAGGCCGCCATGTTAAGCCTCGAACATTTTGGAAAAAAACAAAGGGTTGTGAACAGGGTCTAACTGGACCTCAAGCATCAATGAACAACTAACTAACTAAAATCCCTGAAAGCAAAGAAATTAAAAATATCATTTTCAAGTGAATATTATCTAGGATGTCGATACAACCTCACTACTGAACTGGTAACCGATCAATTGCATACTGCCAGCAACTACAAACTTCTGATTATGCCTAAAACTATACTTTTCAGAATTTATCATCTCTGTATTTGTTTTTAAAGCCTACGAGTTCCCAAAACATGCAATTCTTATAAGAAAACCATATTTCTCTCGACATGATTTTCTTGTATCTCATTTAAAAGTATCGTTGTGAAGGTTGTCTCTATGTAATTTGTTTGATTTACGTGAAACAGACTAATTGCTTTTCTATTCACATAGGACAAGACACGCAATGCCAGCAATAGCTTTTCAGATAGATGTAAAAGGATATTTTGGGAATTTCCCCTAGAAATAATTGCCTCATACTTCTCAAAAGATATTACCATGGTGACAGTTACAAGCAAATAAACTTTCTTGTGCCTGACTCTGAGACGTCATTCTTTGATGTTGATATTTAGTAGATTTTTCTGTGCGTTTAAATTGAAGAGTTCAATCGCTATAAACGTTTTCTTGCACGTGTTGTATATTTCACGCAGTGAAGAGGCAATTTCTGGAAACTAGAGAAGTAATAAGATCAGGATATATAAATCATCCAGCCCTTGCCTATCCCCTATAAATTGTGTGGATAACCAAAATAGACCTATAAATAGGCTATATTTTATTCTACGATTTATTTTTGTCTCGTTCTGTTGTCTACATTGCTCACCTTCAAATGAATATAATGATATAATAAGAAAAAAGTAAACACTTCTCCTGATTAGTTGATGCGCATTGAGCTTTTTAAACTTCAGACTTTCTAAGGTACTTCAAACGAATAAAAAATCGTTGAAATGATGTATGTGTTTAACAAATATGTTGTTTCCTTTACTTTTTGTATTCTATTTTGCCCGGACAAAAAAAAGTGTAAACTGTTTAGCCCGTTCGCTGACAATCATTCAAATTAAACAGTTTTTTTTTAAATGTTATTTTCTGTATGTATTTATTGTTTGCGTTTATGCAGCGGCGGCTCGTGGCCAGTATGCCAGGGGGAACAAGCTACCCCCCCCCCACCATCACCACCGACCGACAGGCCCGGATCAACCCTTACAGGCTAAGAAAACTT
>JAUUEB010139349.1:0-14579 GCA_032362205.1 Clione limacina
CTTTTGATTCCAACCATGAAGCTTATTTCTTATGAGAGCACCTTGCACCTGAGATTTATTTCTCGATATAGTGAGGTATGTCCAGTTACATTGCTAATACACAATTCTTTAAAGTCAGTCTAAGCATGGTAATAAAAAAGAGTTGCTAGCCACTTTGATCTTACCGCATACTTGAAGACTGAGGGTGAGATTCCATCAATGCGAGGTAGTTTTTCACTCTGTAGATCACACAATGAACCCATCCATGGGCAGAGTCAGTGGAATGATGAAACTAAACACACATCTTTGCCATCATATTTGGCCACAAACAACAAGGAACAAGAACACATTTACTCACATAAGCACAAATACAAGCACAGGCATACACAGGATCATTCAAGGGATGCAATCTGACTTACCTTTTGCGAACAAAACAAAGGAATGTATCCTTAATCATCATGATGACATTGTGTGTAATTGAATCCAAGGTTACTCCTAGCTTTGCTGAAACTCCTCTTTATCAAACAGTTCTTTTAGACTTAAAACATATTTCTTATTTTCCCGAAGTAAACTTTTGACAGCATAAAACAATCATTCATGAAAAGGCTATAGATTTGAAGAGACAAAATACTAATGACAATAACTACTTTGGAACAACAGTAGGCACCTTTCAGATTGAAAAAAGAATTTTATAACTTAAAGGTAACCTTGACAGTTGCAGTAGATAAAAAGCTAAAAGAAATGATGCATGACACCTTGCTACAGTATGCTAACAGACAGCTAAAAGAAATGATGCATGACACCTTGCTACAGTATGCTAACAGACAGGAGCAAAATACCTGAATTGAACACATGTTTCTAAAACAGTTCATGCTACAACACAATATGTTCATCTAAAATACAATACGCACATCGAATTTCAACACAGTCCGTGAGGATACAAATATGAAAGCGACACAACAGAAAAAGTTACCAGAAAACAACAAATGGTATTAAGTGGGACAAAGCATCATTGTTGACCAAAAAGGAAATTGGCGTCCTGAATTTTCGCACTATGAGTATATGAGAGACAGAGGACATTGAAATTACCTTTAAAACATCTACTTGTTTTATCTGTGTCAATAAAAGAATAATACAGTACATTGATATGATGTATAGAAAATGCCCCAATTCTTTATCAATTCTTTAAGGGAAAATTAAGTGCAGCATACTCCTTACCAATTATATTTGTTACTCCATTTGAAAATGTTTACAAAAATTGTGTGCTGAGAGAAACATTAATGCCAACCCTTTACATGTATATCTATTATAAAGCTGGATCGACAGAGTTATGTCAATTGGAAGAAGTTAAGCGGAGCTGGGTATGTACATTAAGGATTAAAGGTGAATTCAAGTACCTGGAAGCATTATTTACAGAGATGATTGAAAACTAGAAAATTTGAAAGATAGTGACATTTTATGTCAAAATGGCTGCTTTGCCAGCTCTTTTGCAACATTCTAGCATTCTCATCAACACAAAAATATTGAATATGTTGCTTTCCTCCTCATTTACAATTGTAAGGTAACAAATCTTAATGAAAAAGAAAAACCACCAGCAAAATGTGTTGTCTGAGACCCCTTCAAATGGCACATTTAAGAGACAAGATCAGAAAGAAGATTATACAAGAGATAATAGGAACCACATGTACGTTACAATTAAAAACTTTCCTCCTTACTTCAAGTGACAAATTTACATTAGCAATTCCAGTTTCCAGTTATAAACATGTACGGTATAATAAAAAGTATACAATCACTAAGTTATTTTGTCTATTGCCAAGTTTCTATTCTACTCACACCCTTTCGCACTAACTAACAGACCACATTGATACAGCAACACAAATAACAAACTTAAGAATACACTACAAAATTCATTTCTTATTTCACACACACCATATTTTTTAAAACTTATATTATGAAATTTTCTTGATGACACTATATGTGCTCTTTGTTACTCTCTTGTAGATGACCTCACCATTCACATCAACCCTATTGAACCGGCCAGAGTGGAGGAAAACAACTATCATAAAACATGCAGACAGACCAATACCTCTCATTTGACAGGAATTAAAAGCCACTCCAGCACAAGTGAGGCGTCATCCACACTCTACACCACAGATGTATGATAATGTGCTCCGATAAAGACCTCAAAGTAGAAGAACTTTATCATATCAAAAAAGTTTTGAGTGTGTCAGGTTACACTAAGTCATCATGGGAAGCTGCCATAAGAAGTCAGAATGCCAACTACACCATTCAACACTACAATGAAGAGAGAGACATGTCTTGTTCACCCCAAAGACTAACTGGCCCTTCTAGATCAGTCAGGTGTTGTCTATCAAATTAGCAATGACTGTCCACCCACCTATGAGGGTGAGACATAAAGGGGTCACATCAAAGAACATCATCGCACATCCTCCCCTGTTGGACACATGGGTTATAACAAACACTCCATCAATGATGACTCAGTGTTGGTCTTACAGCAAGAACCAGATTGGTTTAGAAGAGGTTTAGAAGAGGCCATACACATCCATCAACAGTCCCTTAATCTGAACAGAGGCAGGGAGAGGCACTTCCTCCCCCCCCCCCCCACCCACCCCATATATCAAGAGCTGCTCCCAGCTGCAAGTAATGTGACCAAACGTCATCCTGTCACATGACTTGCAGCTAAGACCTTTAACAGCTGACAAAGATCCCAGGATGGTGGTCAAAAGCTAAATTTAACTCAAAGTTAAATTCTACTTATGCAAGAGAATATGTTAAGACATAATAAGATAATTCTAATTTGAGCTATAGTGGTGTTGTAGGTGATCATATTTATTTATGATTTAACACAGCTTAGGGCAACACATGTCTCTGTCTCTCTTCAATGACTGAATGTGGCAAGGTTTCTTTGTCTTAGTCAGTGAAATTGGCAGGAGATTGAAAACCAGTACCAAGACAACAACAACAAATTTCACAGCTGCACCATCCAACTTTAAGATTTAAAAAAAAGTGTGTGTGTGAAATTAAAGATTAAATAGTATATTCCATACGACTGACATTACACAGTTTAGATTATTTACTTACAGAACTCTTCCTGCGTTGTGATGCTGATAAGGGTTTCTTTGGTAACTGAGGAAAGATAGAAAAGCTTGGTCTCCTGCAAGAGGAGTCACCATGCATAGCCCTGAGAAATTCATTTTCTGTGTTACGTAGCGTCACCTTAAGCACAGCTTGTGAACGTCGCTTCTTCTGCACCATCACATCTTCAGCAGAGTCAGCCATGCTCAGCCTAGGGCTCTGGCGTGCCTGGAACTCGGTACTCAGGAGGAACAAGGGAAGGTGCTTCTTCTCCAGCCTCTCCCTCACATACTTCTGAGCCTCCAGGATGCTTTCACTAGCTGGCTTGTCCTCCAGGAACTTGCCCCAGCCTCCACCTACTTCCATCACCTGATAAAAAGACCAAAAAATGTATTCTATATTCTCTTCTTTTTCCCTCTCCACAATTAAGAAGTTTAAACAGATTACCAATATTCTATCAAGCAATATTTAAAACTGTCAGTCTAAGGGCAGCTACAAAAAATGTATAGTTCTGAGAAAACATTGGCTTTTAAACTATAAACAGAAAAATGTTTTTCACAAGCAGTTTGCTGAGCATCAAAAAGATTTGGAACTGAACTATTAGCATTTTATTTTTAATTCGGTCTTTGTGTGGGCGAGGTTATGTCGTATGTAACTTAACCAAAAACAGACATAAGCCTAGGCCTGTGCCATGTATAATGATGTAATATTTCTATCATCACCCGACACAAGACCAGTGCAACATCCCCGTCCAATCAAAATAGTCACTTACAGGGTGTGTGGTATTTTTAGACATGGTGCGGTATGGTGTGATGTCTTGATTACAAGAATTGTCCCCCGTCTTGTCATCGCCTGATCTTTTTGTGTGTATGTATGTCTTGGGCACCTATCATTGCCATTGAATACCAGTAGTTCAGCTAGTTTTTTTCTAAAGTGTTCAAGTGTTTAGAATTCTCGCTATATTTCTCATTTTTGTTTAAAAGCGTATTTTATTTTACATTAAAAGTGAATACTAGTAGAGATAAACGTTAGTTTGACCAAGGGTGGTGCAAAGAAAAGGAAGATTGAGAACGAATGTCGTGCTTTAAACAAGGAATGGACTGCCAAATACTTTTTCACTGACGTTGGGACTAAAGCAGTGTGCTTGTTGTGTCATGAGTTTGTGGCTGTTTTTAAGGAGTACAACTTGAAAAGACACCATCAAACAAAACATTTTAATTTTGGACAAAATTTGACAAGTGACGAAAGAATAAAGAAAAGTCTTGAGTTGGTGAAAACGTTGAAGAATCAGCAAGCAATTTTTACCAATCAGTCCTCAATACATGATGCTGCAACAGAAGTCAGTTTGTTTTTAACTCACAAGATTGTAAAACGGAACAAGCCATTTTCTGATAGTGAATTTATCAAAAAATGTTTATCTGACGCAGCAAACCTTATGTGCCCTGAGCAAAAAACAAAATTTGATAGCATTTCATTATCAAGAAGAACTGTGGTCAGTCGTGTGGACAAAATAGCGGCAGTTTGTTGCATCAACTTAAAGACGCAAACCAAAGAATTTTTATAGTACTCACTTACACTTGATGAGAGTACCGATGTGCAGGATACGGCACAATTATTGATATTTATTCGAGGAGTAAATTCAAGGTTCCAACTCACTGAAGAGTTACTTAATGTTGAGTCACAAAAAGACACAACTACGGGCCAGGAATGTTTCATGCTGTCAAAAACTTGGACTAATGGACTTCAAGAACTTGGAGCCACTTTTCAACATCCTCAGTTCACCATTCAGCGCAGATGCTTATACCGCCTCAAAGAATTTACTCGACCTGTAAGCAAATTCACCCCCTGGTAAGAATAAAATTTTCAATTTGGCCCTCCATTGAAAAAGTTTGCCCACCCCTGCTGTAGAGGGAAAACTTAACAAATCTAAAAGATCTCAAACCTTGTTCTGCCCTTCCTTCCCAGCAGGACTACTTGGCCCAAAGAAATACTTCTTATTCAGGTAGTTTTTCTTGATGTCCCGTGCTCGCTGATCTCTCTTACGCTCATCATCTGGTGGAGTGCGACGCCATGCCTCCATGTCCATCCAACACTAGACCAAAGGAATAGAACAAAGTTAAGGCATAATGAAACAATAAGTATTGAGTGTCAAGTTAAAATTTCAATTGAAGCAACAGTATTCGCAAAATTTCTCACAAGGCAAGCTAAAACTTTTTCATGAGCATACCTGATTGGTAGAGTTTTGTGAAATGTTTGCCCAAAGCAATGTCTCTGTCTAAATTGCAAGACGTAATTGATTTGAACCCAACCAGTGTCACATGTTTGCTACTAGCTTGGCCCATTGATTCATACAAAAACTTCCTAGCTAAATTGTGTGTAAAACATTTACAAAAACTAAACTGACAGTACACCAATTTAACCACTGTATTATGATTTTCATTTCTATGCTTAATTTTACAGGTAAAGTATATGTCAAGGCGTATGGTGCAGTACTTTTTTATATTTTAGCGCTTTGATCCTGTATTAAACAAAGTATTCTATAGATCTCAATCATTATTGAGAAATTATTTTAAACCTCAGAACTGTCTTTGTTATTAAAGTATTTCAATAATGAAACACTCCTCTAATTGAAACCAAAAACAATCAGGATTTTTTCCTCAGTTGTCTTTATATATATCTTCATGATAACCTAGTAGTTTTACTCGATCTACTTGATTAGTTTTGTATGATCCATGATTGTAGAGCTGAAAACAATCAGGATTTTTTTCCTTGGTTATCTTTATATATATTTTCATGATAACCTAGTAGTTTTACTCAATCTACTTGATTAGTTTTGTATGATCCATGATTGTAGAGCTGAAAACAAAAAATGTCAATCATATGATTAAGTTTAGGGCCTTGATTACTCCTGTATTCTTATGATAGATAATATAAAATGAATATGACTGAAGTCAGCTATAAGGAGGATGTTTAACGTGCGCATTTGTTTGTTCAGTGGCAGTTTTACTGTCTGGAGCAGGAGCTGGAGCAGGAGCTGGAGCAGGAGCCGGAAGAGTTTTGAGGTCTGGAGTTAGAGCCCGAAAATGTTAAGGTCTGGAGCCAGAAAGTTAAGGTCTGGAGCCGGAGAATATATGATCATATGAGTATATGATCATCTTTCTCACCTGAGTTGTACATTTCCAGCTGGTCTGCTCCTATTTGATGAATGGTCCTCAAAGAGTAGTAGGTCAGCTCAAAATGCCTGATTCATGTGAGAAAGATGATCATATACATTGTTTTATAGCAATATAAAGTTTTGGCCTGCCTTGTGAGAGATAAACCTTTATCTAGTCTGGACAACCAACAGTACACATTGGGTTTTTTATTCACAGGAGTCTCTTTTAAATGGTTTAAAGAAATAGGCTGTAAATCAAGTATACATTTACCAATGTTCTTGCATCTTCAAAAATAAAGAAAGATAAAAGATCTGAATATAACTTACCTTGAGATCCATTTCAGCGTAGTTCTCAGCCAGGTACATTCTGAAACTCTCTAGTTCCAGACGGTTGTGGAGCAGTTTATCAAGCGTCCACTCACGGTACTCGGGTGGGATTCTCTCCAGGATGGACTCATCATACACCGGCTCGACAAAACCTTCCATGGGGTCGTCAGGTGTAAGAGGTCTCTGAGGGATAACAAGCGAGTAGAGAAGGACATTTGAAATACTCATTCACCATATACAAATTAATGTTGTATCAAAAGTATATAGCACATCTAGTTATTAAGTGAGTTAACTACTAGCTTCCGGATCATTAGGTTACAGATTCAAAACCCTCTAGACCCTGACATTTTTTCCTTAGGAAAGAAAATTTACAATTTACAAACGTTTCCTTGAGTACACACTATAGGCAATGACTCTTTTTTGGGGTTATAATAATTGTAAAGCACTTTAAGCTTGAAAAAGGGAAAGGCCTCTATAAATGACATTAATACTATTACTATTATTATTCTATGTCTCGTTCAGACAAACTTCTTATTTAACTTACTTCCTTTATGATTCCCTTTTTCTGTAGATTGAGAATATAATTATTCTTAGTCTCTAGTCTGCGTGTCACTTCTGTTCTTTCGACCTGTGAACAAATTAATATTCGAAATGTGATAAATCTATAGCATTATAAACCCTGCAGAAAACCACATGTCACTATAAAACTTTTTTTCAGTTTTTATGTAAAAATGTGTATGACTAGTGTCATTTCATGAACTTAAACAATTTTTTTCAATTAAGAAAGCAAAAGCATTTTCTGAAAATGCATTAGCAAAGCAATTGACAAACTAAAAGGCAAATTATCTTTGGAAAAAGTTATTTATATCTTTTCCTTCAAAGTTCTACCTTTGTTTTGTTGCCTTGATATGTATGTTACATAGTTTCAAATAGCAAGTACTTTGGTAAAATCTAAAACTCTTACCATGTGGTCATCAATCCAATTTTGTAAAAAATACACACAGTATGAAGGTCAATTGCATGATTTATAATATTCAACTGTGAAAGCTTCAAAAATAATATAAGGATGCAATGTTACCTTAAAATGCACATAAAAACATTAACACACACATGAACATGTAGCAAAAAACAGGGGGTGAAAATAAAATAAATTTCTGACAAAGACAAACAAAACAAGGAGAAAATCAGCCACCTTCCTGCTTAAAAATGTGGCATTAGTATTCGGAAAGTATGTGCATCACATAGTCAACAGCCTTTTATCCAGACTAAAATGTGCAACTTTTCTAAGTACATTGAAGAATCATTTATCCTGCAGTATTCAAGTTCGTTAATCCTCTGCTTTTGATAAGACTTCATACCACATAATCAGCAAGAGTGATGTAAGTTATCACATATTCAAATATTCACTTGTTTTCTACACAATTATTTTAAAGGAAAACGCTGAAAGAAAAGAAATGAACATACCTGTTGAAAGCAGAAGATAATGAGACAATGATTTATCCAAACTGAAAGAAATCCTTTAACTAGACAGTGGACATAGAGGCAATACGAATACTAACCTTGCAGTAAGTCTTGACATCTTGGTTGAGGTAGAGCTGGAAAGCTTCAAATAAAAGCTTGAGGGCATGCTCTTCAGCTTCATCAAATAGATCTTCATACGCTGGGTTGAGGCGTTCCATGATTTGAAGCTCAATGCTATCTGACACACCAATGTTTTTAGATGAGCACTCCACTATAGACTTGGCAAATATTGACTGTCAAAAACATTATCATTATAATTTGTTAGGATGCAAAAAAATTAAAGAGCAAAGTATATTATCTCAACATTTAAGCATGAATTTCATCTAATAGAACATGTTCTCACAAAGTAAGCAAAACAAATGTGCTTGATTGTTTCCTTTGTCTTCTTATAGCTTAACCAAGTCAACTTGTATGTTGACTGTTTTTGGCGTTAGAGTACTGCTTCACACACTTCTGTTTTTGTTGAACTGTTTTGGGGTTTCCATTTGCCCAGAAGGCTGCGCTATCCGTCTTCAGAAGGTATTCTTTGATCTATACTACTGAGTGCTACAGCTAGTAGGTATGATGTTTGATTTTTTAATTATTGCCTGGATGTTGCCTTTGTTGGCTACTCTTCCTTAAATTTCCAACAAAACATGATCTTTAACGTGGACAATTTGCACATGGTACCTACATTTTATTTTGCTTGTTCGATAGGACTAGTTGCTTGATCCTGCCTACCAAGTAGGAGCTGGGAGTACATCATGCATGCACTGCTAATGAAATATATTTAGCAAAAAGCGGTAAGGACCATCACCACAACATTTAATAGCCACTTTCTACAAATTTTCAATTGTGTAAATTTGTCCCATTGCAAGTGTTGGACCCACAAGGTTTATCAGACAACAGGATCTGATGCCTTAACAACTTCACCATCTGGCCACTGAATATGGTAGTAATCAGGAAATATTTTGATCTTTTGGGAAAATATATTTGTTTAACAACAAAATGAGTTACTAAAAACTACTGATAAACCTTATAATTCTTTGTTTTTATATTCAAAACATGTTTATATTCCTAACATGACTTGACTTAGTTTAAGAAGAATTAAATCCTCACCTTTGCCAACTTGGCAATCAGGAAAAGATCAAGCTTATCTTTGTAAAAAAGTTGACGGTATTCTTGTACTTGTTCCCAAAAGTCTAAATTGTTCATCCAGTCCTGTAAAGTAGATGAATGAAAATATCAAAACATCATACGTCACTTGAGAAAGAAAGTTTATGAAAAATAGTTTGGATAATTATGTGTTTATAAGCAAAAAAATTAAGCATTTGAAATCTTATTTTATAAAAGGAGCCATCAATTTGTCTTTTTTATGTCTCCTTGTTTAGTGTATAACTGAGTTAAAAAACAACTCACAAAAGATAGTTTTCTAAATATAATCCCTATATCATCTCAATTATGATTCCAAACTCCATCTATTCTATCTTCTATCATTACAAGTTATATAAAGGAAAAATATATTCGAAGTTTAACCTACCTGTCGTTCACTTTTCTCAATGTACTTCCTGAACGTTTTCCCAGAGGAGTGCTCATTATGCAATGCTTGCAAGAGGAACTCCATTCTCTCACTGCCCATAAAATCACAGTCGGAAATTTCTGCAAAGTCTGGAATATCATCACCAGCAACAGAGGATTTACCGTCACAAGACTTGCCAGAATCTTGTGAGTCTTGGCGATAAAATGTAGTTTTTCTTTCTTGATTTTCTTGGGGGGTTCTAAAGTAACAAAGAAAACAAATCAGATTTCAACTGTAAAGGGTCAAACTACTTTTAATAATTGCTTTAACAATAACGTTGTTTTAGAGATAAACAAAATGCCTGAGGGTATAGCTTCTTTTATGTTAAAATAGAACTAAAGTCCTCTACATAGGCAAAAGTAAACTGTTGGGTAAGGCTTTATTGTACCTGTATTGTAGTATAGGCTTTATTGTGCCTGTATTGTAGTATACATGTCTGATGCCATAGCAATATATATATATAGCGCTTAAATGACCTCTTTAGTTGATAGCGCTGTCAAACCTTTCATAAATAAAAATAAGAGATAACCAAAGGTTTTAAGTTGTCTTTAGTTGTATGTCGCCTCTTTTCTTAAGTCTTTAATTGCCATCTTTTAAGGCCATGCTTGAATGATAAACAATTAAATTACCTATTTGATGCTATATTCATAAGTATAGTATACTCATTATGCAGCTAATAAGCTACTGCACCGGCATATTATAAAATTATAAATTTGACTTTTTTACAATAATGTACAGAACATATGAAGAGTCTTGCAAATACAGTCATGTTCAGAAGAAAGTTTCCACTTAAAAAGACTATGAAGGACAGTGAATCTTAAACTTGTATATTATTGAACTTTTTGAGTGTTTTTGTTCAAAACTTAGGTGAATGAATTTGAAAAGATGCATCTCTCTCACTTTTTAAAGCTTTGTCATATATGAGATGCTTTACAGATTATGAACGCCATTCTATTCTGTTTAAGGGGTGCACCAACTAAACCATCCTGTGTTAGGAGTGCATCAAATTTACCATGCTTTTAGAGTGCACTTCAGTCACTCTGTTCAATTTTCAGACACAAATATAATTTTCTAGACCTCAGTAGTTTTCATTTATTGTATTCTTTTCCCCTTTTGGGTTTATCTAAGTTTGATTTTAATTACATTCAAAAATCACAGTTCTCTGTTCAATAATGCCTTGCTAGACACCATCACAGTAGTTGATGATGAGCAATATCAAATTAAAATCCCTGAAAGCTAACAAAATTGAGTTCAAGGTATGAACCTTTTTCTTTTTCTTCTATTTTCAAATGTTGATAACTGATAACTTAGCTGATCAGATCAAGGACCCAGAGACATAGTTGCACAAATCATTTGTCTATATGTTTATCTACCATAGCAGAGGGTGGTCAAAAATGTATCTATTCTGTACAAATTCACAAATTATAATATAATCTAAATTTTTTTTTACCTGGTAACAGGTGCTGAAGTGACCCTCCTAGACCTTGGATTCTTTGTGTCTATAATCCTCAACATAGGAGATAAAAGATCTTTGGGTTTCTTCACTGGGCCTAGAGCCTTCTGTCTTTCTTCTGCTGCTCCCTGGCCTGAAATGGCAGCAAACCGTCATACATATAGAACTATAAATGCAAACTTTTATGGGGTTGGTTAAGTTTCAGAAATTCCATAAGTAGTCAAACAATTTGCAAAAACTTCAACAATATATGACAGGCCTTTTTAAAAAAAAAGACATCAACACAGAAAAGTAACACAAACATATACTCCAAAAGGAACAAAGGGTTTACTATCTAGCTACTCATCGCTGTTATCATAAGTTTTTTTAAAGAATTAATCTTCATTTCATTCTCAAAATCTGGCAGAAACCGGAAGTAATTTTCTTAATTGCTTCTTATTCTATAAAAAGTGTTGACAATATTTTTATTCTTCAGCTAAGAAACCCTGAGTAAATGTGTTTAAAAACTTCATAAACAGGATGGCAGAACTTTCAAAACAATAATTAGCAATAAAATAAGTAAAGATTGTTTAATAATTTTTTTTTAAACAATGAGTGTAAGATATATTTTTAGCAATCCTTGTATATCTTATGATTCATTGTAAACAGGGCTCAAATTAGGAGCTGAATATCAAATTATACTTTACCTAGCACTGCTGTTAGAGGCCTGATAGGACAAGGTTTATTTGGTGTCTTAGACAAAACTTTGGAAGAACTTGGTCGTGGTAAACCTAAGCTCTGCTGACCCACAGACATCTTGCTATTATGTACACCTGGAGATATACAAGACTATAAGCTATTAAATACATTAAAATACTCAACATTGATAAAGGACAACTTTTTTTAGTCTCAGTTTTTAGACTAGGTAAATGATGTTAGTGCATGTCAATCAGAATTCATGATAAAATGTCCAGCATTAATAATAGGATGTGGCTAAATCCACAGGGTTCCCTGTGGATTTAGCCTCGTGCCCCCGGTTTGGCTAAATCCACAGGGTTTAAGTTAGGTTTATTAGGGAGCCTCAGTGTACTAGTATGTTAAATTAAGTGTGTTTACAGGTTTTGAATGTTTTTAAAACAATAATAGAAACAATATAGAATGCTCACATGTTTATTCAGACATAACATTCAAACATAACAAGAATAGGAGGCAGTTTTAGGGTTAATCAAATTAGAATAATAATAATCATATATATTTTTACGTATCATGACGGATCCTATCTCCATTGTATGTTCGGAGAATGGACACTCTCCTAGTAAGAATAACAACAGTATGTACAGTTCATTAAAAAGCAATAGTCACACTGGAATAACTACATCCAAATCATTCAAAATGAAGTCTCCTCAAACTTTACAACTAGAACAAAACCAGAATCTTGATTTTGGATATGTTTTAAGTCTAAGGCAATCCAAGTGGTATGAATTGAGACAGCTGTCACAGCATATTGCAATTTTGTCTATCAAATTAACATAACATTTGAAACATGTCGTCTGTAGTTGCTGGCGTTCCTGTTGCACTTTCTTCAATGCACACACACCAGCTTCGTCGAAATAGCGGTAAATGAGTTCCAAGGGTGCGGCTTGATCGAGGCATCCAGCTGGAAGGCAATCTGAAGACTTCAAATGCTGGGCTGTTAGCGTTGGCAAAACCGGACCGGCTAGTATGGTCTTGCCTTCTTCATTCAGATACCAATGTAACATAGTTGTTGACTTTGTATGTGAGTCCCATTTGAAAAAAGGCAGGTTTTTGGTTCTCCTGGCTCTCTTGTTGGGCAGACCAATTGCCGTTGTTGCCGCTCCCTTGGGTCTGCCTCTACCCCTCTTAGGCGTTGTCGGTAACTTTAAGTCCTTTAGTTCAACATATGAGGAGGATGCTGGGGGTCTACTTCGACGGCCCCGGGGATCAGGGGGTCACTGACGGGGATCACGAGGTCACTGCCTAGGATCAAGGGGTCACTATCGGGGATAAAGGGGTCAATGTCGGGGACCAAGGGGTCACTGCCGCTCGCGTCAGAAAGAGTCTGTGGTCACGAGGTCACTGCTGGGGATCACGAGGTCACTGCCGAGGACCAAGGGGTCACTATCGGGGACGAAGGGGCCACTGCCGGCGATCCTAGTGTCACTGCCGCTCGCGTCAGAAGATTCTGTGTCGGAAGTGGCCACCTGAAAAATCATTCACAAAAAGTTAGTACTCTGACTAATTAGTTCTCAAAAAATTACATTTGTTTACAGTTCGGTTTACGGGTTCTGTAGCCTAGTGGTAAGACGTTCGACTCAAGAAACGATGTGAGTCTAGGGTTCGAGCACGGGGTTCGTCACATAAATTAGAATTCCAATCTTATCCCCGCTATGTATCTGTGTGGCGCACATCAATGTCGTGGGCATTACTTCGTAATAGCTCCGTGGACTTTCTGGAGAGGTGTGGGATCCGCCAGTCTTATATGTGCCCAAGAAACTTATTCAAAATGACATTACAGCTTCATTGAAGTTGTCATTGTATAAGCACCAACAGCTTCTATGAAGTTACGGTATAGGAAGGAAGGAAGGAAGAAAGGACAGTTCGGTGAAAACTAAAAGAGTTTATATGATATTGAGATAGGTAATAAGCATTTTCGTACCAACATCTACGTTATTGAAACTACGTTAATTCAACATTTACGCTACACGATATATTGGTTTTAAAACATTAACATTTTTAACGTTTGGTGAATATTAAAAGAGTTATTGAGATTCGAATGATTAAGCTACTTACCCTTCCTGGATCATTCCTCTCCACGGGGTCTGGCTGTAGTTCGATAAGGCAGGGGATCAATTGGTCACTTTGGCATTCCTGTCCATTGTTTGGGATCATCATCGATTGGCCATTAGTGTCAGCGAGGTCAAGACATACAATATATACTCCGAAAAGGAAACACTGTGGACTTAGCCACACCGGGGTACGAGGCTAAATCCACAGGGAACCGAATATGAAACCCTGTGGATTTAGCCACTTAGTAGAAAATAACGAGGAGAATGAGGAATCTTTGACATTTTGCTCTCTTAAAAAAACGTCATAATTTAGCTCTCATTAGTCTTAAAATCTGTAGTAGCATCCGTATATAACTGGCGTGAGCAGCTTATCCCGGAGTTTGAAATGGTATTTATGTTTCCAATTGTTTATCAATTTCTTACAAAAATGTTTTTAAATAATATTTACAAACAGAAAAAGTAAAAAACACCCAAAAGAACCATAATCAGCTATTTCGAGACCTAATAAAGTAAGTATGAGTGCTTGACGTCGTGCTTTACGCTGGGGCGCTTTCCAAAATGAATACAGAAACTTCTTCTTTGTTTTTATTTATCATCTTTAATTCATTGTTTGTTTTCTTTCATTCCTAGTAAGATATTCTCTTTTTTACTTTAGCCAACTTTTTCTTTTTTATTTACACAAGTATCTACAGGAAATTGTGAATT
>JAUUEB010139460.1:0-14579 GCA_032362205.1 Clione limacina
GTAGCCAGTTTGAACCTCATGACTTTCTGACTATATCTACGTCATAGATGATAACCTATGACAACGTACGCTATACTGATGCTTGATAATAAGATGGTACTTTGCGTCATGAAGTAGGCAATCTGTCTCGTCTGTAATCAATAACCTAGCACTTATTGACACAACCCATTACGATCGTCAGATATACTATATATTCTGAAATATCCACAGTGTTTTTAAACAGTCTGTGATTTTCTTAGATGACAGCTTAGACCAATTGATACCCATTACTAGGGTCTATAGAAAGTAATGCGTTGAAACGTTTCACGAACTTGATTAGCTCAATCTAATTCCGATCTTCTAGAGCATTAAACGTTGGTAAGATAAAGAAGCCCTGTGGAGGTATGTACTTGGTCAACAAGACTGGATTTAACAGCAAGACTGAATACATCTAGTGTTTTCATGTGTGATTTTATTAGGAATACCAAATGGCATTTGTCTAGCACATATTTAAGTTCTGAAACGCTATTAAGTAAAAAACACATTTAATTAATTCATTCTCATTTGTATTAGTTGAAAAGACAAGAATGATATTCGAGATATATCAATCTCTCTATCGTTTGTTAAAGTTTTTCTTTGAAAATATCTATGATTCCGCTCCGTAATCTGATTTAGGCTCTAAGCGTTAGTGCCGAACACTGTATTTATCTTACAGTAGTGGTATGCTGCTTTGAAAACCCAATGCTTATATTCTGTCGTTGCGTTTTCCAGTCCCGGGCTATTATCAATATCTTTTCAGGTTGGTTGAATCTTTGAGCATACGTATTGTCTTTCAACTTTTAAGAGGTTTTTGTCTGGATTTCTTGCCTATGTGAATTTCTTGTTTGGACTTATTGGGTAATCTTTGTAAGTGAGGAGACTAGTTGAAAAGGTAAAGATACTGGTTCGATACCACTAGTGTCGTACACCCTCTTTTTACATTGACTTGCAGTCAGGTGGGATAAGCTTCTGAAAAGAGAAAGAAGTAATTAGTAAACCTATATCATTGCATACAAACGATGTTATGTGTAACACATGTGGTGTCGGGGTCTAGTGGTAAGCTTGCTGACTATGTTATGTGTAACACATGTGGTGTCGGGGTCTAGTGGTAGGCTTGCTGACTATGTTATGTGTAACACATGTGGTGTCGGGGTCTAGTTGTAAGCTTGCTGACTATGTTCGACTTTCTCAAGATGTGTCCATGATTCAGACCATTAACAAATATGCCCCTTGTTCACACAAGTGCTAATTGGGTATCAAACTATATGCATTTGGTGTCATTTTTAGGTTGCTACGTCGAAACACTTCATCAGGTTACACCTCTTGTAGTTCAATATAATCTGAGAATGTACAGACTTCAGCTGTTTCTCATAATTGGCCTGGAGGAGGGATAACAATTTTAAAATGATTATAGCTTGTGTTTTATGGAAGTAAGTGATTCGCATGCAATGTATATTTCATAATCATGAGATACATTATATAGTCTAGTACGATTTGAGTGCATAAAGATACTTTTTCGATAGATGTGCACCCACTTGCTATCAGATTTTTCGCAACATAACAACAGTTTGGTGAACGTCAATTATTCATTATTATTATTTTAATTTTAATGATACATGTTTTTTTCATTAATAAATTTTCTAAAAATAATACAGCTCTAGACTTTCAGACGCGCCAGGGGTCATCAACTAGATGTTTTATATGAATACACGTTTAGATATTATTCTAATAAGATTAGTTTGCTTTTTATATATAGATAATGTTTTTTCATTACACATTGTTGTCAGTTCACTCTTGAAGACTGATGTTATATTATAAATATCGTCAAATACAAATAAAGATGGAAAGCAAATGGAATGAAACCAAACCAGTAGAAATATTAATCTCTGCGAGATAGCTGAACTTTTGTTAACATATTTTGAGTGTTCTGACGTGCTTTCACATTTTCTTTCAAACTATTGTTACTGACTTGAATAGAGAACTATTCGGAATGCCCGCCCTGAAGTGTTGAAATAACATTTATAAGCGAATTATTCCCACTCGAAAATCAAAAAGATATGTATGGAGGGAAATGATGTATCTACATTTATTGTAATTAAAACAAGGGCGTTTTTTATCGTACATAAAAGCTTAGCGATTATTACAATATTTATACTTTACACTTAGAATCATATCACCGGTAATCTTAGCTCATTTAAAATATAGGATTTTTTAAGTGAAGAATAACAGAATTAGACACAAAAATGATATAATTTATCCAATCAATGGCTGCAGAAAGATCAAGGAGGGTAAAAACGATACATTTCTCTGACCATAAGCATTTATAAAATATATATGATTTCCAACAAACTCTTTTTTTACTTTTTTCTTTTTGAAAGCTGATTGGAAAGATCACATTCTTTCTGTTTCTCTCTCTCTTTCTCTCTCTATATAACTTTAGAAATAACGTTTTAAAACAAGTACTACAATCAAAAGTGCATATAACCCATAAAGGCACTAGTTCAGCTTTTTCGACCTTACAATTTAGTATGGGACGCTTTCAAAAAATTAGTATGATATTTCTTTGTTAACAATTATCGTCTCTTTTCAACCCAACATTGAACTACGAGTTCTCAATGACTAAAATTTCGGGTTGCTTAAAGCTCCCTCAATTTGTCGATTTGGTCTTTACGCTCCCTCTTATTGCAAGTTTATCGTTACAGCTATTCAAAAAGTGGCAGTGACAAACTCAAATTTTCTAGAAGAAAATGTTATTAGAAGAATAGTTTCGAAAGACTAATCATCCCCTAATGTTTTAAATGCACTATTGATATTAACCCCCGCCCCACAACCACACACACAAACTCCTGTAAAGTCTTCGCGCAAATACTCTCCTCTTGAAGGAAACTTCCTTTCATAACCAGAGCACTTGGGACCTTTTGTCAATTTGGTCGTTACGCTCCTTTTAATTGCAATTTAATCATCACAAACATTCAAAAGCAGCAGTGAAAACTATTGTTTGTTTAAAAACTTCAATCACCTAGTACTTCCTCTAAGAATCAGCTCAGCAGAAGAAGAAAAAGAAGAAGACAGTTTCAAACGACCAATCATCCCTAAGATTTTAAATGTATTATTTATATTGACGCCCCCCCCCCCATACCCCCGCCCACAACCCTGCAAATAATCTCCTCTTGATGGAAACTCTCTTTCAAAACCCAGGCATTGTCCTCCCTTCGTCTATTTGGTAATTACGCTCCTTTTATTGCAATTTTATCATCATAAATATTCAAAAGTTTCAACGAAAGACTCAAATTTTCTACAAGAAATATAATTTGTTTAAAAGTTTTAAACACCGGGTACTACCTCTAAGAATCAGCTCAACAGAAGAGGAAAATTACCCTCTGTGTGAAGATAATCATGCTGGTGTGCAACAAAAGAAGGACTGTGTTGAACATCCGTTCTTGAGATGGAGTCATTGCTTGGGAGGTGTCAATGTATACACATTTTTTCTTTTTTTTAATAATTCTTACAAGTAACACAAATGAAAACAGCAGATACCCCCAATAGGCACTGTCCTAGGTATTTAAAGACCTTTTAAAAATAGTATGGGTATTTTGAAGTCGTGGATTTCACTTGCGAGCTGAGTAAAAATTAGTGTGAATTCTCAAATAACCCTTAGAATAACGAACCTACGTTTAGTAGGCAATTATTACAAAATATAAATATATATGTTGTCGTTTACGGTTTTTTGCAACTTAATGTCACGATGAGCCAGAAGAAGATCAACGTCTTCTTCTAATAAATCAGAAATAATCAATCTGTGGAATTCACTTGACATCTCAACATAAAAATCTGACAGCATTTGAGTTTTGATTTACTTAAAAATAAATTTTCTTTCAGAAGAAGAAAACAAAACACAAATGGCGTGGTCTAGGTGAAAAAGTTGTAACTCTCTCTCTCTGAAATGAACACCTTGCCCTTCCTTGCCCTAGAATGCACAACTTATATGAATGCAGTATTTCTGTGAAACGGAACTCTCACTAGAACTGTGAGATGTTTTTATTTCTAAAAGTTGCATTCTGATTTGGTCAAATATAAGGCAGCTATCTTGTTGCATAAAAACAGACACATTAATAAACGAAGACTCAATTTCATTATGCAGATATAACATTCTGTCCCGTAGAGATCACCCTTACATAGTGACTCTTGTGTCACTTAGGAAAAACAACCGTCATCTATGTATTCATTTAGTACATTTTAGAGAAATTCATACCGAAAGCGTATCGGTGCCCATGATAGTCACATGATCCAGTAACCATGCATACCCTTAATGATCAAATTAAACTGGTCCTATTTTCCTTGGTTCCCCTTATTTGAAATCAGTTCTGAAGTGTTACAGTTCCTACGACGTTAAATATAGTGAAAAAAGGACGATTCTGTCAGGATTAATAAAACCGCTGAGGCAGCGCGTATCCAATTAAAAACCGCAATTCAATTTATTTTGTTGAAACATGTTCTCTAGGATCCTTTGCATACCATTACTGTTGACCTTAATAAACAAGATTGGTTCCAAGGGCGTTAGATGAGGCTTGAATTTAAATTTGCCTTTCCTGCAAATATAGTTATCAAGCGATCAAATAAATTGTCTCGGTAAACATCGATGTACGATACAATGTTACTATCCATTCTATTTGAGACTGATATCTTATAGTCTTTTTAATACAATGTTTATATATAAATTTGTCAGTTCTATTAATGACATTTTTTTGTTATGATGATTACAAGAAATCCTAAAATATTCATTTTCTTGAGTTTTAAAGGTAGTCAACCAATGCCACTGTAACGCCAATCAAAAAATCAACTAAACCGGAAAGAAAGGTTTCCCGTGTACCATTAATTGGAACATGAGTATTGACCCCAAGAAAAATATGAATACTGCCAATTGAGTCCTTAAAGTAGTGTCAACTATTCTGTTTCGATGTGTGGCAAAACTTTGAATTGTCGTTCTCAAATGATTTGTCCTGGAAAGACATATCTATTGAATTGTGTTTCATGAAAAATATTGTCGGGGTCAAAATATATTGCTCATGTCACACACTTTTCGTTTTAAGGAGCCACTAAGCTAAGTTAAAACATTTTTTCTACCTCCCTTGATATTCAAGAATCGATTAAAGTATCTTTTATTGTTCTTAAGTGATCGCCGATTTCTCTATTAATTTCTCTTCTAAGTTAAAGAGACACAACTCGAAGTTAAAATTTGATACCATAATAGATGTTGTCAAATCATTTAATATATGTTACCATCTTCGCTACATCTGTTTTCAAACTAAACAGTAGCATGACAATCTAGGTTGATCTAAGGCTCAAACTGTGCAGTTCCATAACCATCGTGATTTAATCTAGGTCCCTTGCATAATTTATCTTTCCGATATAAATTGCCTTTTTCTCAACTTCTTAAAAGCCAACCAATGTTGTATGTGCTTAGGGATAATGCTTTCCCTAGTGGTTTTTATTGTTTTTACCACTCTCTAGCTATGGTATGACCATTAAGAAAGCAATTTGCTTGCTTTGCCTCGGCATTTGTGACCTCATAAAAACGTTATTAGAACCGTTAAAAAAAATGTCTAAACAAGTGAATTCGTAGAGTTAAAGGACAAACGGTATTTGCGTACGATTAGAGATTCGATTAATAATTGACGATTGGCAATCTTAAAAAGTCATCTGTAGCAATACGGAATAAACTTGATATAATTGCAAAGACTGTTTTACCACACATGTATATACGTTTTATGATATCTACAACCACTCTTGTCTAATATCTGTTCATTATATTTTAAAAAACATTCTCAAAATATGAGATGATTAGAATCTTAGTTGTTGGTTTCGTTTAATTTTCGTACATGTTTTACATGTTTTTTTTTATGAATTCAACACGTTTGATCTTTTTACCCATAATTTGGAACACCTAACACAAGGCCAAAATTGTTAGAGAGCACACACGTATAAACACGTCAAAATTACATGGAGGAAAATGTACATTTAGGTATACTCACACAGCTAGATTGTTCCCGCTTTCCATTGTGTTCGTTTCCGTGGAAATGACGTCATTTCAAAATGGCTACCAAATGACATTGCGTTGTAAACAAAGAGCAGTTATTGAATTTTTTCATTATGAAGGGATAAAACAGGCAGACAATGTCAACAGATTGAAAAATGTATACAAAGACAAAGCTTTAAATTAGTCTACTGTCTGTAGGTGGTTGAACCGACTCAGTGATCCTGTGATAGCTGGAGAAACCGCCCAAACTCCCCCAGACCCAAAAAGTTTAAAGGTTTGAAAAGTTCAAAACAAATTCTTGCATCTGTGTTTTGGGACGTTCATGGTGTGATTTGTCTTGAGTTTCTCCCAAGAGGATTAACAGTTAACTCTGGAGTATATATTCGAACATTTTAAGAAGCTTCAAGCCAGGAGTCATCGAGTTAGACCAGGACTGGCCATGGACAGGAGGCTCTTTCGTCACGACAATGCAAAAATCCACACCAGTGCCAGGACAAGGGAGACAATCGCCTCTATGAGGTGGACAACTCTGTCACATCCACGCTTTTCCCATGAGACAGCCCCCTCTGGCTACCATCTGTTTGGTCCTCTTAGATCAGCTTTGAGAGGAATTCACCATGACGATGACAATGAGTTGAAGTCAGACTTGGCTCAGAAACCAGCCCCAAGAGTTCTACCGCAGGAGTATACAGGGACTGGTTCAAAGCATGGCCAAAGCCATCTAAAGACAAGGAGCGTATATTGAAGATTAAAAATGTAACCCTAAGTCTTTGGTCTTTAATTTGATGTATGCTACTTCACTATGCTTGTAAACATTAAACTTCTATTAACCTTTATTCGTTACTTTTTGAATGATGTAGTATGACAATCTATTGTAGCTAATAGTTTACAAGATATATAACAATCTCTCAATTTGATTAGCGACATTTAAAAAATGCATCTAACAGACATTTCCCTTCGCATTCATTTGCGTTTGAATAGGTTCAAATTACCAAATGCTGAAAGAAAATAAGGCACCAGCAAATTATCTCAGGGGACCAAAGAATATGAAACGAATATCATCTCTTCCAGTACTAAACTAGGGAACTGGGTTAATATTCACAAACCTTGACACGAAGATTGGCGTATGGTTACGCAAACTGAGTGTAGGATTATATTCATTATTGTCATCTTCACGCCATACTCGTAAATTGTAGTGTACACTTTGCATAACTCGTAAAACAGTAATGATTTATAGAGTTCAATATTTACATAACGGGAATTAACAATGCAATGAAATGAAAAAATTGTTTTGTTGTTGCTGTCGTACACATTCTTTTTCAAAGAAATAATTTATCTTTTTAAAGTAGTTATATCTTAGGAAAAAAAGTAGTTTCATAATTGGGTTAAGTACTTAAAGAAGCTGTATAAACTTATTTTAAGTTATGTATCATTGTTAATTGTAGTAACAGATAATGTCGCTATCTTTACTGAAAGTATAACTATTAATGAAAACACGGACTACTGTTTGCACAGTCAAATACGATTCACAGCCACAAAGAAGACCGATTTAAATAATATAATCAACCTAGTGGTAGAGAAAATATGTGTGTATTCATTTTCACTTGATAAAGAAGATAACAAAGAAACATTTAACAACTGTTTGTCATTTCTAAGTCAAAAAGATCCATTGAGTTTTACAAAGAGGCATATCAATGCCAAAGATGCTCTAACTGAAGTCGTAAAAGCCCATTTGCATACCATTAAACACTCTATTATCTTCAACATAAAAACAAACTGACAGTCCAATCTCTTTCAAACGACATATTATTGAGACTTTCCAAGATTTTAAGTGACTTGAAAGTGCCTAAAAGAAACATTGTCTTACGTGACTATCTCTTCAAACATTTAATTAACAATTTTCTCATGCTTCGAATCATTCGTTTTCTTGTCAACATTACATGATGGCTTGTGGTAGTCTTATTCTTACGCTCTCTGTTCAATTTTAGTGTGTAAGTTGCGTATTTTCTCATGTATTTTTCTCTCTCCAATTTCACTTATGAAAAAATGTCTCTCCCCCTGTGGGTATTACTTCATTTATTCGTCGGTAAGATTAATGTTATCTCGTCGTCTGAAAGATTAATGTCATATCTCCGTCTGTAAGATTAATGTCAGCCTTCTTTTAGCTTTTATTTGTGTCTCCAGAAGTAAGGCAAATAACCAACAACTTGGAGCAAAACGTTGTGATGTGTGCTTTAGAGTACGGACAAGTTAATACGCACGTTGTTGCCCTGAGAAAGACGATCGTTATTATTTTCACATTCAGATAGCTTGTACAGTTTTGAAACAAATAAATATCTTTGAGCTTGGTATTTTGGATTAGATGTCGACCAACAAGCATTGCTTTGAGCAAAGATTTTGATTCTACCAGACACAACCTATAGGCACAATTTTTGTAACAACAAAAAGATAGATATATCAACATTTTTGTCGTCATTTTATGATTCATAATCCCCCCACTTTTCAATAAAAAGGTGTAGTTGTAAGGTGCAATATCTGGACATATTTGAATGCATAACATTAAAGTCGTCTTGAAACGACGGAATGAGAGATACTCAAACATATTTTGGTGTCTAAACTTTAATCGTTTCATTGAATTACAATGCAAATTAGAATTAAACAAACAATTGAACTTAATTAAATCGAATTAAAGGACTTTGTAATCACCATTTGAAGCAATGAATGCACTGATGAACAAAAAAGGGTATCATAATTGGTTCGCGGCAAGGGTCTTTTCAGTGTTCAAGAAGGTAATGTTACTAAACAACAACCAAACATAGGCTTCTTGGTACTCACAATTTTGAACTTAAGAAGACGATCGATATATAGAACTTTTAAGTCAAGCTGTATGACATTACGCAATTGTAGATGTAGTTATATTGGTCAACTCAAAACAGGGTATCATATTTTTTTTTGTCAGAAGCACACTCAGTAATGTCTATCCGTTTGTTTCATTTTATTTACATACACGAATCAATGAAACTAGCTCTGCGATGGACTCATTTTTGCAAATCTAGTGAGTCTAAAATGCGCTCGTCCGTATTTTGTTAAAATACTGTATTGTTATTTCTTGCTGCAAAATAATATTGCTTAGTTGCAGAGACACGCGCTCATCTTAAATAGTGATGTAATAATCGTTTTTCAGAATTGTAAACTGAAATTATGTTTGAATTTTACCTAGTGTATTCTTTTTGAAAATTGAACCTTTTGCGAAAAAAACGTTTCTTTAGCGTAAAATGTGTTTACATTTTCAAACAAAAAAGATCACCAAAAAATAAGCTTATGATTTAAAGATTATCTTATTACAGTTCTCCCTATTTCTGTTTTATATCATGATAATCAATATGGTGTGTTTGTTTCTGTGTCACTTTTTTTAGATAAGAATTACTAATAGCTTTCATATTTTTCTCTTCTGTGTTTCAGGATACAGTGCAACTGTGGACGATGTTGCCCGTCTGCACACAGATTTATTCACCAATTACAAGCGAGTAATTCCACCTGTTTACCAACAAGACCACCCTGTTCAGGTCCGCCTATCCCTGTTTCTCCTTATGATTATGGATTTGGTAAGTTCAATATGTCAGGTTTATTCTAAAAATAAATAAATCATTATATTGTAGCTGTAGTATCTATAGTTTAAGTCAGAGTTATTTACATGTTATGTTCAGTAGCCATTTTTTTAAAATTTGGTTTAAGTGCAGCTTTTTCAAATTGTCTCACTTGTTGCATCATACATTTACAAGTCACCCGAATAATCATAATTAATCTTACATGCATGTATTATTAACTTAAAATGTTACTTAATAGTCAAGGGAATTGTTCACGGATGTTCCACAATCATATTTCATTTTTCATGCACAGACTTTTTTATTACAAAAATCCAAGCAAAGCCGCCAAGTAGAGCTTTCTTATTTTGACATCTATAAAGATCTGTGAGTGGTTTAACGCAGTTGTTATCAATTTGTAGAGAAAAAGAAAACAACTATCTTGGGAAATAAGTCCGTTAGACTTGTTATGTAAGCAATGACCTTTTCATATCGGAATTCAATTTAAAATATATCGAATCTTGTTAATATGGTATTAAGAATACATCAGTAGCACACTTTCTTCAAAATGTTGAACGAATGATGGCGGAAGGAAACTTATTAATGTTTAACGTAACGTATTAACCCACGAGAAATCACATAATATGAATGTGCTTTTCATGTATATCGAACACTAACTACTCACATAATAAAATTGAACACTCATCTAAGCAAATCAATAACATTCTCGTACTTTTGACGAATGATGAACGTTTTCCGGTGCTGACCTAGTTTGCGTACTCTCGAACCTTTTCATTGGATCTCCATTCAATCAGGACGTAAAACACGTGACCAAGTCATAAGTAAAACAATCATCAAAAGTTCGATCACTAGACCTTAACATAGGAGGTCATAGTTATGTTTCAGAATGGCATACTCCAATTTGACAAGAACTGCGCTAGTTTGCTGAAATGTAAGCTTTTTCATAAGAACTCGAGATTGTGACAAATTTGACAGAATCACAAATGTCATCACGCTGTCATCTATTGTAATGAATATCTAAAAACAATAATTCCACTTTTTCGCTTTGACATTGCTGTTTCTTGCGATGCATTTTATTTGTTGGTAATTGGAATATGATCTTCTTTGCAGATATTTTCTTAACGTGCATTTAGTATTATAACTTTTCTTGCCATTTGGTTATTTTTTAGTCAATATCATAATTAAAATAGTTATAGTTATAGTTATATTTATGTTGTGCTCCATATGCTTAATAGCAACGCAATTGTTTATTTGTCTGTTTCGTTTGCTTTCTTAACTTTGAAACGTGTATACTATTTTTGTTGACAGAATGTTGCAATAATGCAATATGAGTGGAACTATGATTTAATGATTATAATTTTCAAGGAGTGCACGGGGGGGGGGGTCGAAGATCTTACTTATTAATAGGGTATGGAGTACGGGGTATGCCCCCATAAATTTAAAAAAATAGAGGCCTAATACCGCACTTTAAAGCCGTTCACGGGCTTTTTTTAAATTGTTCAGTCTACTTCATTCCTTATTACTAATATCCATGTGCACTCAAGTTTAATAACACAAGTGATATCTGGAGGGATTGAATACTATTGAATCCTTATGAAATAATACGCACAATGTATTTTACTTCCTAGCCATACTAGGTCTCCTTGGGTTTGCACTCCTGGAATACTTTTTGAAAATTTGATATTAAATTGTTCTCTTTATGATAGTTCTGTTGTGGTTTGCTTTGAAACATCAATTTGTTTGCTCAACACTTCTTTTTGCGTAATACATGGTATTCAACCAAGGGCTTCTAAGCATACAGACGATATCTTTGTGTAATTATTCGTCTCCGATAAAAGTACGTTATTGAACTTGACTTAACCATAAACAAGCCAAGAATAGAATATTTACACGATGCGCCGAGGGGAAGGGGTAACGCCTCACCGACGTGAAATACTTATTTTGGGACCGAATTTAACAATCTTGATCTTCAATTGAAGGTAATGGTTTTTTAGGGAAATACAAGTTGTATGAAAGCTTTTAGAAAAAAAGTGACGTCACACATTAGATCAACTATTTTTTTTTATATGTTTTATTTACAACATACGTATAAAATATAATTAAAAAAGTATAAGACAAGTACAGGAACATAGTCAACGGCAACATTAGGTCGCAATGCCCCTTCCCCACAAACTGTGCTAGTTTTCCACTCAACTATCGTTATATATTTGAATACATTTTTTTGGTAACATGTAGAAGAAAGATATGTAATGGGTTACATTATAGGAAAGTGCGATGAAATTAAAGCGTTAAACCCCCCCCCCCCCCCCCTACCCCCGGCGTTTCTAGTGTTTACAGAAGGATCTAGAAGTATAAGCAATCACTGACAATAAGATATCTTTATAGGTAGCACCGTTAGCAGTTTACCAAATTCCCACTTCTTACCCATTTTTAACCATGAAATCGTGTCCTATTGTGGGTGTCTTACAACTTAAAACGCTTGACGACAACTGGATCTGTACACCAAATTAGTCACCCGGAGTAAATGGAAGCTAGTTAAAACATATATGACAATTGACAAATAGCGTTTGATTGAATTATTTAGATTTATAGACTTGCCCTCAAGTAGATAACATATTGTAAACAATAATTAGTGCATGTGATTGTGTTATTCCTTTTTAGAAGTTGAATAAGAGAGTGATCTTACTTGTTTTTATAACTGATTTGTTTTTTCCATATATAGGACATGAAAAACCAAGTCTTGACGACAAGTGGCTGGCTAAACGTCGTAAGTTTGCTTTAATTGTCCAATCGTGTTCGCCAGAAAGGGTCTCGGGATCAAGGTTTTCACTTAGTATTAGAGTATATACAATTGCAATAACTCTTGCTTCTATGCGTATATAATTCGACGTTCAGATGAAGATAGATTGATTGCTACAAACGAAGAAGTAATAGAAACAGGTAAAAGTAACAGGGATATTATCTGGGCTCCTAAAGAACCAATCACATATGTTTCTTGTATCACTTGATTAGTTAACATGACAAGTTCCAACAAATACAAGTATTCCTAATGATGCATTTTATTTCTTCAATCCATATTGGTTGACGAACAAATGTGTATTTCTTGTTATAGGGTTATTGAAGGGACACACTGACTTAAATGACCATTTACATTGACTTACGGAGATTGCTTGAAATATCTTATTCGACGGTTTTTATCGAAATTAAACGATTTGTAGCACTCTAAAAGTAATCACACTTAGTTTATAATAGTTTATATTAAAACATCGGCCATATAAACATGATTAAATCTCTATCAGGAAATTGAACTAGGAAGCCTTACACGACAAGAATGATTCAGACGTGTCAATTAAGGACTCATATTATCACCGTTACGATCTATATACAATATACAAGGGTAACACGCTCCATGATTGACCTACTTTGTCTTCGTTCTGAGAAGAATTATCGATATTGGCGAACTGCTTGACCTGATTACCGTAGTTACTTGGTAAAAGAAAAGCGTTATTTGTCTAAGTAAAATTGACAATTTCAAATTATATGTTATTTAGTTTCTTTAGTGACTGTTAAATTGATATATATATATATACCTTGACGACCAGTCAAATTTGATAGTTATATTCTCATTGTTATTGACATTTTGTTTTGTTTTTGAGTTAGTAAATGAGTGCAACACACGTTATCATAATGTTTCTTTATGAAACCATGCTTTATCTGGATATCTTTAAATACACAGGCATCAATCAAGTATACCAAAGATGTGTATCATAGGCAAGTTAGACACATCTCTTCTCTATACTCTCTATATTTTGTCTTTTTTCTTGAACACCAGAACTGGGACGATGAGTTTCTTCGATGGAACAAAAGTGACTATGGTGGTGTTGAAGAGATAACTGTTACCCAGAACACGGTGTGGTTACCCGACATCTTGGTTGAAAATACGTGAGTGAGATGTTGAAGCAAATCAGTTTCAACAATAACACGATTTAGTTACCCGGTAAATCTCGGGATTACACGTATGTTCTACATTTTAGAATATAATAAATGAACATTTTTACGAACTAAGTTGAAGTTTAGGAAGTGTTTACAAAAATATTATCTCTATACTTAACTGTGTTGAAATATAAATTGTTTTTCTTACTAATATTACAATTATTAACAAGGAATATTACCTGTTTGTTATCGAGTGTTCGCGGGCGTAAGGTCATGTAGTGCTATGTGTATGTCTTTTTCAGTTTAATTAAGATCATGGCTTGATAAATGTATTGTCTGTGGGGAATGAAGTTGAGTGACTTGATAATTTAAAAGTTTGTTAAATATTTAAAATAGGCATGCTTTGCTTTTTGTCTGCACAAAGAAGCCATGACCGTTTTTCATTTTGAGGTCATTTTAATTTAAAGCTCCATCAGTTAGATTGAAAAATAACATAACCTTAAAAGGGATGCCTGCTTTAAAATGAGACAAACGTCTTATGTATGGGAATTCGTGCAAGGTGATAATTTAACTTCAATGCACGTAAGGATATTGTTTTTAAAATGCAGTCATGTTACCTCTAAACAAGAGAAAGATATATATATATATAGAGAGAGAGAGACAGAGGGAGGAGAGTAGCAGGGTGAGTGTGAAATTTATAGAACAAGATTAGCTGATTGTGTTTAAACTAAATTATTTATATCATATATCCAGAGCTGAGAACTTTGCAGAGATCGGCAGTAACAATATATTGGTAAATGTGAAAGACGATGGTACTCTGTCATGGGAGCCAGGCATCATGACAAAGACAATCTGTGAGGTCAACATAGGCAAATATCCCTTTGATTACCAGAAGTGTGAAATCAGGTTTCTTACCTGGATGACAACCAATAAAACACTTAATGTACAGGTGAGCCTTGTTTTTGTATAAATGATGGTTCCCCGTG
>JAUUEB010139571.1:0-14578 GCA_032362205.1 Clione limacina
TCTTTGTTTTTTTCTTTTTTTGTGTTTTTTTCTGTTTCTCTCTCTCTCTCTCTCTCTCTCTCTCTCTCTCTCTCTCTCTCTCTCTCTCTCTCTCTTTCTCTCTCCTTCATCTATCCATCACACACACGCAATTGCATTCACATTCAAAAAATAGACGAAAGTACATATTCTTGTTCAACTGATTCTGCACATTCATTATTTTTCTTTACCCCGTCCTGCCCCATCCATTTGCTTTTTATTATACTTAAATGTTATCTTAGCTTAAGAAGTGCATTACAACAATCTTAGGCTTTTGGTCTTGTTTTCTTTGAATTTACCCTTTTTGTTGTTGTTATGAATTCTTACATATTTTCACAACAGCTTTAATTTGATTATCATATATAAGTTGTGTGTGTATTTGTCGATTCAAGTAATCATTTTCTTTTATATAATCCTATTTCAATGTGTTTTATACTAATACACATAGTAACATTTTCAGGAATATGTTTGCACATAATGTATGATTGTGGCATGCTCTCATTTATTTGACTACTTTTTATTACTGCTTGGCCTTCAAAAGGTGGTCCCTGATGATAAGGTATGTCTACTCAGAAATCTAGAAACACAATGACACATTTACACATTTACACAACTACACAACATTGATTTATGGGTTTTGATGCATGTTTTTGTCTTACAAACAAGAGAAAATACTATAAAAATCTTCGTCAACAACTTTAGTTGGCAAAGACAAATTTAAATTGCAAACTGCTTTTTCTTCAGAAAAGTTATCATAAAAATAGATCTTATATCTTTTAATAGACATTTTGTTTCTTTGTTTTTCAATCTGGAATTATTCTTTAAAGATAAAGTAGAAAAAATCGTCAATCTTGACATTTAGAAAAAACATAATAACTTATCCTATCTAAGGTATCAATTTGTTCAATATCAAAACAATTCGTCGTATAATATGCATTTAACTTCTTTTCGAATGTCAAGATTTGAAGTCAGATGAACTTTACCTATTTTGAGGTTGAAGGGAGGAAGCACTTTTGCACTTATGTGATGGGAATTTTTTTTTATTTAAAAAACATATTACACATACACACAATTTCGGGGTGATCTGAGAATTGTTTCTTATTTGATAAAAGCTATGTATTGTATTGATGTCATTTGTATGTTGTTATAAACCCCGGTTACTTTGGTGTCATGTCGTGATCGTTTGGACAGAACTTGTAAGAAAGATAAAGCAGATTTGTGCAGTTCAGCAATACAGCTGATAAGATTAAGGCTACCTCTTCGAGATGGGTGTGGAATGAGAGGCAATTAAGTACCATTTTTCTGGAGATGATAGACGTTTGACAACTTGACAAGCATGCATATTTATAATCCATGTCAATTAATTTCATGGATTAAAAAGCGCAAAATCATATCAATAGTCAATATGTCTTCCTGTGTTTCGTCTGTGAGCTGAGCTGTCGTTTGGCTACGACTACGTGTTTTAAACATGTTCCTTAATTCCTTTTGAGATCAGTTATTTGAATTTGAAAATATTTGTGTAATCTATCAGTGTTAAGGAAGTGTGAAATGTTTCTGTTCTGAGTGTTTTCTAACCTTTCAAACGTATCAGTGAGTAAACTTTATACATGTCTCGTCGTATAAAATTCTGTGAATGATGATTGTCTACCTGTGATTGATGATTGTCTACCTGAGAATGATGATTGTCTACCTGTGATGACGTAAACTTGTCACCATTGTTTTGTGTTAAGAAAAAGCATGCCATCTATATCAACATTCCTGAAATAGGATCTGAATAATAATAAACGATAATAGATGTTGTGTTTAGCTCAAGTGATAACGTTATATTGATAATTATCATGACAAAATGGAAAAGAAAGAGATTATAAGATAGACGACACAACATGACTTGTGTTATTAGCTGACAAAATAAATACTTACAGATGTCTATGATACACTACAATCATAGCTATCAAATTTAGCCAGGGCACGTGTTGTATTATACATAGAGACTATGATAAAAGCTCACATAATATGTGATGACCGGGGCCTGGTGGATGCGGGACAATATTTTCGCCTCACATGCGAAAGGGCCCGGGTTCGAATCCATCCAAAATCGTATGTTTACTACCACTCCCACTTGCTTGGTCCATGGTCGAGTATCATATTACCTTATTGTTTTGCGAAGGGCTTAAACTGTTTTTCTACTCTGTTACATAAACTCAGTATAGTTTGACTTATTTCAAATAATATTTTCGACGATATTTCCCATAAATAGTTCTGAGATTCATGATTGTTGTTTGTGCGTCATAGTTATGGAGTGTCAATTTTCGCACTCCGAACCCTTATTCTGATAAAACCTAGATGCTTAAAATTAACCAATCAACCTTATGAAATTATCATTACTTCAAAATATAATTGTTGCAGTTTATACCTCGTGGCGTTGTTCAAAGACTCAATTTTTTCATTATCATTAAATTTACATATTTTTCCAACATCTCATTTTCCATGACACAAATTTTAAATAAAAACATTATCAGCAAACTATCGTTATGTTCATGAATGTATAACGCATTATTAAGGGTAAAGCCTACATTGTTATGGATAAAGCCTACATTATTATAGGTAAAGCCTACATTATTATGGGTAAAGCCTACATTATTATGGGTAAATCCCACATTATTATGGGTAAAACCTACATTATTATGGGTAAAGCCTAAATTATTATGGGTAAAGCCTACATTATTATGGGTAAAGCCTACATTATTATGGGTAAAGCCTACATTTTTATGGGTAAAGCCTACATTATTATGGGTAAAACCTACATTAGTATGGGTAAAACCTACATTATTATGGGTAAAGCCTACATTATTATGGGTAAAGCCAACATAATTATGGGTAAAGCCTACATTATTATGAGTAAAGCCTGCATTATTATGGGTAAAACCTACATAAATATGAGTAAAACTTACATTATAATGAGTACAAATTACATTATTGAGATTATTATGAGTAAAACTTACATGATTTATGCAGGAAGAGATCGATGACGGCCTACTAGACCCTCATAGTGTTTACTTCTCGGAGGTAAATTGGTCACGTGATAGTCCACAGTTTTTGTTTGATGTTAATTCCCTTCACTGTATTTTAGAGATATATTACTTACAGGGCCGTGTTATCCGTAGACGATGTTTAGTATAAGTTACTATATGAAAGCCTTTCTAGGGGCCCATCTTGTATAAAAGCCTAGGGGCCCCTTCCTAGGTTAACACGGCCCTGATTACTTGATGTTCTCCTTTGTTCAATGTCTATTGACAGATTTATAATAATATCAGTAGCTATTTGTTTATTACATGTTATTTCAGCCCTTACTTGTTAGTTTGAGTGATTAATTTCTTATCCCTACAAAAAATATCGGTGTTTCATAGCGAATGCGTTAAACTTGCATCTGAAATACCATCGGTAGACACACACTTGTGTTAAATACTTTGAAATAGACGCATTATGTAGATTAGCCTTTATTCTTATCTCGTTTTGTTGATTCTAGGATATGAAGTCTACAACTTTGTATGAAGACTAGTATAGTTTTGTCGTGTTTTCATGAGTTTGTTTTGAAAGCTTATCAGTTATAGATAAATTAATTGAAACCAAATTATATTATGTAGATGATGCATGACGTAAAATAAATATCAGAGTAAATAGTGTGAGTAAAGGTGGCAGTGTTCAATAGTTTGTACATTACAGTAATGTCATTACTTAAATATTATCTTTATCAAAAAGTATTGGATTTTAAGCCTTTTTAAATCTTAACATTCGTCTTGTCAATCTTTTGAACCACACTTTGCATACAATACACATGTTGCATCTTTTCAATTCATGCGGTGAATGTTTCAATTGAAACTGCCAGGCACTTAAATAAAACATTTACAATTGATTACAATTCTTACATAAATGATGTAATCTGAATGTCCTAGCTTATTTGTTAGTATAGCTTTAGGATATTTCTATGTTATGATAGGTATGTGATGATTTATTGTAAAATTTTGTGAGTTTATTTAACTTTTAATACATCCTCAGAACTTAAATCGCTTTGCTCAAACAAACAACGCCATAAACGTTAATACCAACTGGCAATAATGTTCTTATATTTAATAGAAAATGGCTTTCTTTCAAGTCAAACATATCATTTTTTCTTATTATATCGGTGCCTTTCTACGTGAATGTGAGGATAAGCTTGTTCCAGGGTATTCTTGTTCACTAACCGTAAGCAGCCCAAGTGTTGTATTTTTGAAAGAAGATTCGTTGAAATATGTGCAATGAGAGGCACCTAGATGGGCTTTGAATTTGAAGGGTGGATTTGTACTATTCATCGAATCTGTATTGAAGTTTTGAAATATTTTAAATAATTATGTCATATTATGTGTGTAGTACTGGCTTCTAGTCCATTTAGTCCCAAGGTCATCATAGACTCGCAATGTCAAACAGTTTACATATACTGTAAAACCTGTACAAGCACATCACAAATTCATAGTGAAATCCGTATGTGCCCGTCTTAGACATGTGGACCTCATTAGACAAGTTTATCAGATATGAACTCAATGCACATTTTCTTAATTTCTTTAAATTCTACATTTTCACTTCGTTTATTCTTATTTTCTTATTATTTTTCTCTACGACTTTTCAGGTTTTCTATTTTCTCAACCTTTATATTTACTCTTTTCTTATTTTCAGGTAATATATCTTTTTATATTGAATAATCAATGCAACACATGCTTCGCAGAATTACAGAATAATTGCTTTTTTCTTGAATCCATATGTCTATGTTTTATTCGATACACCAACCACTTTACTGTTGACTATGCAGTTTGCGACGTTTAACAGCCCATAAGCTTGATGGAGATTTAATTTTCCCCAGACTACACACCATTGTTCTTATTTTCAGTGATATTATATATATATTGAGTTACAAAAACACGTTCTCTATGTTATACAAGACATTCGATAGTTAGCTTTGCTGATGTTAGTTAATCATAGATTTTGCTATTGTTTCAGCTACGCATGATAAATTAGTACATCTTTGTATGTCCCTGAAACATTTTGTTTAAGCAGCTCGTTGAGTCATGTAGTCGTTTTATCCTTTTTGCTTTAAACTAAGGATGCGCATTTTTGTATGAATTCCTCCACTTGCATATATAAGCACTAGTGTAGTCCAGTCTGCTTATTATCGCATCCCTAAAAATCTTTATCCGCTTAATTGTCCCAGTTGCTTTGATAAGAAGTACCTTTATGTTATTCAACACATAGTTGTTAATAAAACAATGATATGTGTACTCAATATGCAATTAATCTTTTTCACTAAGAGTCGTCGATACACATAAGATAAAAAGCAGGCTTGAAATTCTCAAAAAAGCAGAAGCAGACTGATAAAGGTAGTTCATTATCTTAAATGACATATGTTTTATACAATGTAAAATTCACAATCTATTTTTTGTCTATTTGTCCTCTTTTCTTTGTTGGCAACTTTATTTTGTCAATGTTAAAATTGAAGTCCGAATTCATAAACACATGTTGGTTTATATCAGGGACGGTGCTTCTAAGACAATTATGCGCTAAATCACATTTAAAATACAAGTTTTAGCCACCCACAACATTTTGAACTGTTAAAACAATAAGATTTGCATTGTCAATTATCTTATCGTTTACTAAGAAAGTTGTTATCCGCCATTTTGAACCTCTGCGATAAAGGCTGACCGTTTTATAGAAGCACAAGATAAAATGTCGGACAATCTCACACATCTGCTTATCAGTTATCAATCTCTATCGACAGCACTAAGCAGAATACTCTGTTTTTAACACTTGATTACCCTCGGGGAGACCACCACGTTTATCTATAGCCAGTCCTCAGGATGAATATCACGACGGGTATTCTCTAAAATTAGATGTACTTTAACATTCAAATCTACAGTTTTTAGAAAGGTGAGCAGGATGTCTGGTGCTAATATACTCAACATGATTGCCAGGTCTATCGTCATAGATGCCAAACTGTTGATGGTTGCTATCAACCGTGATTATTACCTAGCCCTACGTCACTTAGGAGTGAGACAAAATGTGATGTTAGGTAATGCGTGATATTAACTGATGTATGCAGGATCAAAGGGCAATAAGTTCAAAACAATTTCCCTTTGTTAAGAGCATTCAGAGACTTCTGTGGATTTGAAACGTAGGAGAGGGTGTGGTGGTTTGTTTATCAATTTTACTAGAGATACGAATTTGTATTAACATATTCACGATCTATTTATTATTTGCTTCTGACAACGCATTTGTGTGTCTAAACTAGAGATGAAGGGAAATTATTTGGATTTATTTGCAGGAAGCTAGCGGTTGGGGCCATAGTATCCGTATGTCTTTGGTTGGAATCTTATCCATCTTAGGTGACTGGTTTATAATTAAAAACACTTGAATTTAATAATACAGAGGAGGTTAACATTTTTCAACTTGCTAGGATCGCCGTGAAATGAACATATTTTATTTTATTTTTATGTTAACGCCCCGAAACGCTTACCAGCATAAAACAGATTACGTGGGAGGGACAGAGTCGATCAAGAAACGATAAGTCTGTCTTTTGGACAACAACATGACAATCAGAATTGTTTGTAAGCTGACATCTAAACAATATGCTTGGCTTGTATACCAATTGTGCACATTTGTGAACATTGATGTCTGGTGGAGTCTATTATTGTTATACACGATTTGATAGACATGATTATTTTGGGTTTACAATGTCTTTTATTTTCCTTTCATCAAAACGCATTCAAGAGTGACTGTACAATTTCAGTTGTCATAATCTCTGGGAACATTTTCTGTTAACTCGTTCAGTTACGTGTTCTTATCAGGCTATTAAGAATTACCCAAACGACAATACGAGGAAACACATTCATTTTACTTGATATTAAGATTAATTCTTTTGGTCAGCATATCTGTCATCGATAAAATAACATGGCACGTGGACATGGTGCGTGATTATCATAATACCTAACATCAATCCCGAAATATAAAAAAAATTTGATAAGGGAATTTCGAATCACTCCGTTTCGGATTCTACATCATATATTTTGGGCACTTTATCAAATTTATTTGATAATTGGTAAGAACATTCGAAAAAAAACAATGTCACGTGTAGAAATACACTACAATAACACCATCTGAACAAAAGACGAATTGAATATGTGACTTTTTTATTATTAATATAAGTATGAAAATCGATAAATGCTTGTGTAGCTTTGTAATTATAGATAAAGCACACCCTGTTCATACATGAATACACTTGGCTTATTTTGCTACTGATAAGAACAGTGAAAACAGTGAAAATCATTATTTACCCTTGAACCGATACAATGTCATTATTCAGAGAACTTTTACAGCACTGCTTATAGTTTTTTTTCCATGAAAAATATTACTTCAATAATTGTACTAAGAAATACGGAAAATGATACAAATAGATGAATTGGATAAAAAGCCCAAAAAGTCATACTTTTGTTTACAATGAGTCAATTTAAACAATTAAATTTATGTTTACCAAAGATTAAGGTGGGTTTATCTATATTTTGTAAGGTTAGAATCCCTGTAAACGATCATAGTGTGGGACGTCATCGTTTTGTAATAAAAATATAAAAAGTAGTATGTGTTTGGATTTAGATTCAAATTAGCTTTTACCAATATATGAAAATACGCATTGCATGAACGTCACAAAACATAAAAATGTCTAGATAATTGCGCAAACAACATCGACATAATATATGATAGATGGTATTGAAGCATACAGAGTGGTCTTAAACCTTTCAATCTATACAAGCAAAGAGCGAAGCTAACATTGAAAAATTCGTCTCTCTTATTTCTTATTCCGTTTCTGAAAAGGATTAAAGTAAACCCATACCACTATACAGGCGATTGCCTGTGCATAGCTTCTTCTTTATGTACATAAACGTAAGAATGTTATCACCTTGAAAAGGTTTCTCCTTTTCTATAATTATTTATGAGAGTAAGGTAAAAATGAGGACACCACTCGATTCAAGCTATGACCCTTAAAGCCCTGACGCAAGCCAAGCCATTACTACAATATGAATGGCATTACGCATGGTTTTGTAATAGTACGAATGAAGCTTTTTTATATAAAAACATTTTAAATGTTAATTGAAGAAAGGATTTCCGGTCCCTTTGAGGCCGTCATTTATTGTGATATTTATGACTGAATTGTTCCAAAACTTCATCATCTGATATAAAATAACTCTGTGGCCACGTCTAAGAGGTAATTGGCTGGGGTCCTTCAACTGAACTCATCACCTGAGGCCCTTGGGTTCGAATCCCTTGACTTGGTCTTCTCTGAAATATGTGGGTTCGAATCCCGATTACTGACACTCTCAACTAGGATAGTGGGGTTCGAATCCTCTGACCGCGTCTTTCTCACTTGACCAGTGGGGTTCGAATCCAAAAAGCAGGTCCTCTAACTTCAACCAGTGGACTGGGGTTCGAATCACATAAGCTGGTCTCTCACTTGAAAACATGGATTCAAACCCAAGAGTATAAGGCGAAGAGTCTCTGTGAAATGACGCCAACCAATCACATCTTAGACGGTACATGGCCAATAAAGCTAGATGAAGTGGTCTTTTTCAGCCATGACTTTCAAACAGGGGAGGGGCGACGAAGCTTATGTCTATGAAAATCGTGAACATCAAATTCGAGTCTATACTTATAATTGCATTTAGACAAATGTGGCTGTGGTAGCTTGAAAGGTATGAGAACACTCTATTTGAATTCATAACAATTAAAATGGTACCATCTCTCAAGATGGAAGGGGCATTTAAATTTTAAAAAATGTAACATCTAATGTATAGCAGTGAAACGTCAAAAAAACAAAAGTTATATCTCACCAACAGACAAAACAAAAACGCTAGATCGAACAGTCGTTCTAACATAAATAGCAATTTTGAGATGATTTTGTTTTTTACAATTAAAAATTAAAAATCCAAAAACTGAAAGACCATAGTTCAATAAATACTGTTTAACAAAATTAACCGAAATAATTTTTGAGTTTTGTTTTTAAAATATCATAAAAGTGAAATAATTGTTTCTAAAAAATATGTTGTGACTTTTGCTGTCGTTGTTATATTTGAATTATAAAAACGTCTTGAAACTCAGACTTGTTATAAAAATGCCAAACATATATTTACACAAGGTTAGATAATAGGAAAACCTATTAAAAGATATTGGAATGTGCATTCAGTCACCGAAGCCACTTAGTTTAATATAAGGTAAGTATATCATGTTTAACGTCTCCATCATGGGCGACGGACTTGGCTGATAGGGTTACATTATTACAAGTCTATTTGGGTGAGATATATAACATTTTATTGAAACAAATAGTCTTAGATACATGGATATTTTCACGTAGATAACTGTTGAAATGCTAGGAAACACTTCTCTACTTCATTAATGTTTTAAACGTCAACAATTCTTCCAGGATGGTAACATTTCGTACATGACAAACTAGGCAAATAAAAAAAACGTAATAGTATGCTCAAAGTTTGAGAAAGGTGGCCTTTTCTGTTTTTGCAATCTCGACTTGTCGGTGCCCGTAACGAAGTCGGTTCAGACGCGCTGGGTCAATTTCCCAGTTGACAAAGTCCAACAAATTTTCGAAGACCTCTTCACTTGGCACAAATTTGTCTTTCTTAGTCTTGAGACGTGGAAGTGGGCTACTGGACATTAATCTAGAGTTGTTCTTGGAAAAGTCATCATCTTCAGTGGTTATTTCCGGTGTGTAAGTATGTCCCGGGAAGGTGAACGTTTCACCAGTGTGGCGACCAATATCTTCATAACATGGCTGACGGTCACTCAAGTTGCCCCCAACAATACCACTGGAGAACACAGAGCTGGATAATCTGTCCTGGCGGCATGAAGTTGGGCTACGCATGAACTCCAAAGCAGAATCTGAGATGCTGAAGAAAGCGCTGTCTGTCCTCGAACGTTGTAAGTTTTGGTCAGAATTTCTATTCCTTTTCTTTTGATCGTAGCTCCCAGATATCAGAGGGAAATCAAAAGATGATTCTGAGATGCTGGAGTAGGCGCTGTCTGTTCTTGATGAGCGTGATATATTACCAATATTTTTCTTAGTAAACTTTGGTTCAGAGCTCGAAGATTCCGGGCTAAGAAACACGGGACTTGATGGTTCTTTCTCGCTCTGGTCGTTGCCTTCAGATACTCCATTAAGTTGTCTTGACAACTGGAAGACTTTATCACCATTTTTCGTACGTTTGGTGCTCCATTTCCCAAGAAACCTTTTAAAGCGGAGCGTGGGCATGCTCTCGTCTTCCAATACAATGCACACACTGTTTTGATTTTTCTCAGCGTCTTCATTGGTAAAGGCTTCATACATGTCTTCTGTATTACTTGGCGCAACACCATCCACTGTATCAATCGCCTCTAAAGCATTCAGTTTTCTATCGAACTCATTGAGAAGAGTTTCAAATTGAATGGCACGTCCAGTGTCCTGCTTTTGCATAACCTCTTGTACTTCAATGCATGATGGCGCTGTGACGACACGTTCCTCTTTCTTTATAAAGGTGGGTTCTGCTACTATCGCTTGTTTGTAATTAGAACCAGTAACAGTTGTACTACTTGTAACATTCGAGACTTTACTTGTGATCGCGTTGTTAAAAGAAACCTGAAGATGCGTCGTGACTGTACCCTTTTCAACATTAAGGGTAGTATGGTAATCTTCAACAGAACTGGGTTGCGGGGTTGTCTCCAAAGATGATAAATGGAGAAATGCTGATTCAATGGCGATATCCTTTTCAGCCTTCAGAGTAGTGTGAGTGACTTCTATCGGAATCACTTGATTATTTGACGGTTGAAAGGCCGTTTTGATTTCTGAATCTTCTGTTGTAAAAATGTCAAAGTCTTCAACAACTTTTTGTTGCGGTGTTGTCTCAAAAGACGAAAGGTGGAGAAACGTTGATTCAATGGCGGGGGTCAATGAAGCAGCTTCTCCTTTTTGAGACTCTACCTGCAATTCGTTAGGAGAAGAACTGACTTTTACTGAAGAATGTGTGTAATTATTTGCGAGTGAAGAATTTGTCGTGCTCTCTTGTTCATTGAGAATCTCAACAGCCTCGCACTTTGCAACCCTATACGCTGTGAAACTTGTGACTTCTTCGGGTTGGTACACACAAAATGCACCAGCTGTATTATGTGCGCTTTCATCAATTGTCTTAATTTGTTCTCTGTTGGTCATTTCACACGGTGAATTTCGTTTCTGAAGTACAGGGCTAGAAGATAAACTAGACCTAGATGACGAAGGAGGAGTAGAAGTTACTGAACGTCTCCTTAATTTTTCCTGGAGTTGTTCACCTGCGGTTATCAAAGGAGGTATGGCGATTTTTCCGGGCTTCACCACTTTAACATTTGTAGAATAATCAGACACTTCTTCGGTGTTTTCAGGAGTCTTGTCATCCTCTCTAGCCTGGGCCGTACCAATGTTATAAACTGACCACCACTCATCTCCTACCAGTTCAGCAGAGTGGCGTGTCTCATCATTTTCTGTAACCTTGATGATTTCTTCAACTGTATCACTAGTTTCTCCTTCAATGTTTGTGTTTTGGTAATCTAATGCTAGGTCAATTTTGGCATACGGGAACCTGTCTTCGGTGGGCGAGTTCTCGGTGCTGAATGCTTTGGTATCTCTCAATCTTGCTGGAAGGTCAGATGGCTTCTTTACCCGTTTGGTCTTACGTGGCACCGACGAAATCGACGAAACAGTTAGGTTTGAAACGTCAGATAAGTTATCTTCTGAGAAACTGGTGTTACAACTAGAGTAAGCTGGAGGAGACAGGAGTCTTTCGGTACCTGACAAGTCCATGAGAAATCTTTCTCTGGCCTTTGGCTTGTTTTCGTTTTGCTTCTCATCGAGTTTTTCGTCAATGTTCGGGTCATCCACATTCCAGGAGCATTTGATAGAAAGCTGGGTTTCCAAGTTTCTATTTGGACTGACATGAGGCGTTGAGTGTGCGATAGGTACGGATGGTGCCAACACACCTTTGCTGTCACTACTTTTCTGGTTGTCACGAGAGGCGGATGATGAATGTGGTTTGTCTTCAGGTATTTCCACATTCAAAGCTGTAAACTTGGTTTGGAGTTTATTAGAATCCCAAGATGGACTTGACAACTCTTTCCTGCGCATGTCACTGTAGGACAAACTGTTATCATCTGAGCTTTTTTGGCGACCTCGTTCAAGCTTCCTAGATTTAATATGATGTAATTCTCCTCCGCTGTGCACGTTATCGCTATGCACATTGTCGCTGTCAAACCGATCTAGCTCGCTGTCAGCAGTCATATCGAAGAAAGCACTGGAGCTACCATGGGAGTAGTTGTGAGACCTTATTTCATCTTCAACATCAGAAAATGAGACATCCGAATCGCCGAAAGAAACGCCACTCTCTGAAGTCGTCACATTATGTTCGTCGTAAGAACTCTTTTGATGCACAACCTCAATATTACCTACACTCTCCTTACAGACCTCTTCAGCTTCATTCTTGATAAACTTATCTTGAGAAAGGTACAAATGAGAACTCTTGTGTTGCATAGTTTCAGTCTCACTAGTACCGATGCTCTCCTTACAGATATCTTTAGCTATGAAGCTCGTTATAAGCTCATCTTGAGACAGGTACAAATGAGAAGTGGTCACATTGTGCCCGTCGTAAGAACTCTTGCCTTCTACAATCTCACTATAACCTACGCTCTCCTTGCAGACATCTTGAGCTTCATTCTTAAGGAACTCCTCATGAGACAGGTTTAAGCTCTTCTTACACACCTCTTTGGTTTTATTCTTTATGAACTCATCTTGCGGGATGTACAAACGAGAAGTGGTCACATTGTGGTCGTCGTAAGAACTCTTGTGATGCACAGTTTCACTAGTATATACTTTCTCCTTGCAGACATCTTTAACTTCATTCTTAATGAACTCATCATGAGGCAGGTACAAACTCTCCTTGCACAGCTCCTTAGCTTCATTCTTAATGAATTCATCTTGAAAACGGACCAAATGAGAAGTGGTCACATTGTGGTTGTCGTAAGAACTCTTGTGTTGCACAGTCTGACTATTACCTACATTCTCCTTACAACTCTCTTTGGCTTCTTTGCTAATTATCTCATCTTTAACCAGGTACAAATGTGAAGCCAGCAGATCATGTTCCGACGAACTTCGTGATTTTCTTACCAAATGCTTGTCTGATTTACCTCCAATCAAATGTGAAACTTTAGGTCGATCTGAATTAGGATAGGAGTTCAGTGTAACTCTCGTCGATTCACCATCTACATACATTATACGTGATCTGGAGCGTGACCTACTACGTGATAAGGAAAACTCACGAGGGAGGCGCACCGGAGACGGCGACTGGTATCTTGGCAGAGAATACATGCTGGTGGTGCGCCCTGGAGACTGCAACTGGTATCCTGGCAGAGAATACAAGCCGCGTCTGGACATCCGGGCTTCCATTATAAAAATTGTTATTCCTTAGAATCAGTCAATAGAATCGGTGCCGGTCTTGACTAAAGAGGTTTACTTGTAGCTGTTGTTGTTTCTGGTTTACTATGTGATATCCATACCGCTGTTATTGTCCGCCTGGTGCTGTCTACCTCGTCCAGAGGTGAAGATGTGGTACTTCGGCTGTGAAAAAAATCACGAACAAAATAAGTGATACTCATCGTTGGATGTTTAATGTCACGTGTTTTGTCAGGTATCTGTCATGTGGTCGTGAGAACCAAATAAAACGTCGGTAACCAGCGAGCAAAGCCAATAACACACGAGGACAAAATACCTATCATCGGTGATTTAATTATAACAATTGTATTTTGTCGATTGTCTTTCCTTTCTCTTTTTTCCCTAAAGTTCACTTATGTTCAAGAATTTCTATTCCCCATCTAAATCTTGACACCAATAACTTTCAATATCTTATACATCACACATAATTTTTTTGTTAAAGATTATAAGCGTATCTAATTGCAATGGTTCAACTACCGTCGCGTTTCACGCTGACCGTGTTCTACTTTGTATCATATGTATGGGGCATAACAATGACAGCACTAGGATTAAAGAATGCAGCTGCGTCAATCCTTATCATATTTATTCGGGTATATATAAGAAACTATGACAAAATAAGCCACGCATCAACAACCTCCTTTGTTGTCACCATGATAACCTTGATAATCCGTAAAATACACCCACATTATTTTTTTGTGGAAAAATACACAAGACACAAATGGAAGTAAAATGAAGGATAACATGTATACGCACTTTTTTTCCTTTTTACATAAATATATGCACTCAGTTAACATAGCTAGATAGAGTTATTAAAATCCGGCGCCATAAAATAACACCTGTCATCAGAAATAAATTAAATTGAAGTTATTTTAAACAGTGTCCGTATCTTCATGGTGACAGCCAAGCTTCCAATTTTTTAGGGGGGGGGGGGGGGGGTTAATTAAAAAATTACAGGACAATTTCTTAATTTAAAAGGGGATAAAAAAT
>JAUUEB010139682.1:0-14575 GCA_032362205.1 Clione limacina
TCTCCTCTCTCTCTCTCCTCTCTCTCTCTCCTCTCTCTCTCTCTGCTTCCTTCCGCTCTCTTTCATGTAATTTCAAGAGTTTATGTGTATGACAAATGCATTGTTTCTTTATTAGTGAACTAAGTTTTCTAATGTAGAAACAAATCAGAAGACAGAGAGGCAATATATTGGAGTTAATCAAAAATAGCATCTTAGCACTTTTTGCACTTGAAATACGGCTGAATAAGATAAAGATTTGGTTAGTTAATACATAGTAGGCAACTTTTTAATTGATATAAGGGTATGGGATGTATAAACTGCTTTCAAAGGCTTTGAATACTTTTAAGAAGATGATCAATACGGAACAAGCATACCCTTTACCCATATTAAAGGCTCCTGTTCAATACATTAAAGTCTAACAACCTTGACTTGCTTATAAAATAGGTCAGGCATAGGTAGTAGTCCAGACTAAAAGGTTGTCAAGACTGCAATAGAATATGCCTTATATTTTCCTGTGCCCGCACAAAAGAAATACTGCAAATAATGTTCAAAATGTTGGACGTTTCTTAAAGAAATAAGAAGTCAGTCTGGGTAAAAAACTAAGTACACTTACCTTTAAGTTTCTTTTCAAGGGGTCAAGAGTAATTACCTAAAACAAGGACATATATTTATGTGCATTTCCTTATAAGATTTTGTTAACATTTATTTTCATTGTTTTTTAATTAAAACTACAGATCATAATATAGAGGCATTACTGCAAGATTGCATATATATCTTTAAACCCTACTTAGTGTCAATAATGACTCAAAGAGAATAACAATAAATAATGACGAAAACATTTGAATTTTATGAAGTTTTCACTATTCCATAATTTTTATAAATAAATTAATGTTCACCTTGCTATTTCAGCCCCAGAGGTATTGGATTATGAGCCGCTCAATATTCAAACTGATATGTGGTAAGTAGCTTTTGGAGGGGGGAAAACAGTCATTAAATAAAATGTATATATGTCACAGAGTACAAAGTCCAATTCTGTATAATCAGAGATTGAACTATTATAAAGTCAGATTGTTTACATAACAAAAGATATATAAGCCTTACAATTTCACATGAAGATAGATATGTACCGATCATAACATAATATTAAGAACACAAGGATTTAAAAAAAAATGTGTCCATCCACAATGCTAACCACAGATTTTTTTAAAGACTGATCTGGTTTTTTTGGGGAATAATATATATGACATTGATTTTTTATTTCATTATGAGTAAATACCATGGCTTTCTTGCTATTCTTAACAACAAATAGTTCTTAGCTATCCTACTTAAAACATAAAGAAATTTCCCTGCTTGAAAATTTGTTTGGTGGAAGGACAGAATGAAATATTCATGAGATACTGTCAACAAAATATTATTAAAATGAACTGATATGTTCTATTTTTTTAAACAAAAAGAATTGTTTAGACTTATGGAATTCTTAAGCTTATTATGTGATTTTGAGATATTATTAAAAAAACGTTTATGCCCTCTTCCTTTGATTACAGTCAAGAACAAAGAATAATGTAAATCAACTTGTTTTATTTGTATGCCTTTTTAGTCTTGTCAACATATTTCATATATTGCTGTATTGTCTTGACATGATCTTCTTGATATTGGTTCCATTTCCCGAAGGCTGTCCTATTGAAAGAAGTATCAAGGACCAGGATGTAAAGTGAACTTAAGCCATATTCTCCTTTGGACTATAGTAAAAAAAAATCTACAGTAAATCTTTGACTTAGATTCCCCCAGAATTAGATATTAGCTGGATGCAATCAGTTTTCCATGATAGAGATTTGATGTCTCATGCAGATGCTGCTTGTCTTTGTGTTCCTGTTGCTATTACACATTTAAGTCTTGAGAAAACCATGCAAAAGTAGACATACAAATAAACGCATAGATTAAACAGATTGCTGGAAGAAGTCAGCTTATATGTAACACTCCCCATTAGAATATTCCAGAAGTGATAAATGTCAAAAATGTTGGTTTTATTACATTTTTCTCATCTATACACTCTAGTTTATGATCATCTGGAACAAAAATGAAGTTATTTCGATGAAAATGGAGTAGTGATTGCCTTTTAAAGGCCTGATATGCGAAAAACAAGGTTTTGAGAAAACAGCCATAATACTTTAGTGAACAGCAGGTTTTCAGAAGACTGCTGCCTATCAAAACTACAATTTAAATACACTTATAAATATTCTATTTGTTTCATAATCTTTATTGTTCATAGAGTAAAATAGCTGAGGTAAAGAATCAAGCAATAAAGAAATATTTTAATATGATGCCCCCTATATGCCATTACAAGGCAATATCTTGAAACTTACAAGTGCAAAAGGTAGAATCTTTCGCCCCAAGGCGAATCATATACTCTTTTGTAGGTGTCTAGGACATGTGTAATTACCCCTTAAAATGCCATATCAAAGCTATGACAAATTTCCCTTAAAAATGTTGTCATACTGCTGGAGTTGGTTAATTTGAGATGAAGCTCTTAATAATAGAAATGTGTGTATCTTTGAACAATATAGAAAAAAGTTATTTTCTTTGCTTATCCTCTTTTCCCTTTAAGCTATATTTATCTCTTGAAGATAATTGAATACATTTGTCTTCAATTCTGCATGAACATTTTGACCCTTCACTTTGCATGTTTCATTATTTGAAAAAGAGCTTTTTCTAGACATTTTTTCCCCACTGTTTATGATAAAAAATGTATTTTCATTGTTGTTAAGTAATATTTATCAGAGGCACAGGAATGGATAAAGGGGTGTAATCTTATTTCTGTTACCTTATTTGGATCTTTACATCCCCATTTAAAAAATATATTTTTAATGGATACATTTTCAAACAGTTTTAATGGTCATGTTATAATCATCTAATAGATTAACTTACTTCTGCTAGTGCCTTGCAGGTCAGACTCAAGTGACCTTTTTCTCAGCAGCTTGAGAACAATGCAAGCATTCAACAACACAAATATGTACAATCTTTGGTTAATCAAACTGTAATACTTAAAGTCTAGTTTTTAAGGGTGACTGCAAATGATTTATCCCCTCTGGAAATATTAACCAGATCCTCCCCCTGGAAATCAAATTGTTTCCCCCTGGAACGGAACTGTTATCTAGTATCCATTGATATTCTAGAAGATATTATTACTGAAATATGTGTTATTTTATTTTTAAATGTGTAGGAAGGAATCATATGTGCCCCTGGAACTTTTCCCCCCGACAGATCCCCCCTCCTGTAACATAATTTGTGAAGGCTCTAAATTATACTAATGATTGAATTTTCAGGCTATTGTTTCTCTCACAGAATATACACAATTTTTTATGGTAGAGCATTGTTTTTGGATTTATATAACCAATGTGATATTTTTTTTTATCAAGAATTGAATAATGAAACAATCTAGTTATTTATATTTTTTAAATTTCACTTTCCTCTACCGTTTCAGGAGTCTGGGTGTTTTGACATATGTGATGTTGACAACATATTCTCCATTTGCTGGTGACACACAACAAGAAACTTTCTGTAATATAACACAGGCCAAGGTAGACTTTCCAGAGTCTTTGTTTGGCCAAATATCACTTCTTGCACAAGATTTCATCTCAAAACTTCTTGTCAAAAAGGCTAGGTAAGGCCAGTCGTTGAAACTTTTAATCAATATCATGTTTTCAGTTTTAACTATTAAAAACATGACAATATTTTATTAAAAAATGAACCTTTAAGAAGAGCTCATACTTTTTTTAATCACCCTGGTAACAGCAAAGCTCATTGTAAGATTAATTTTACATCTGTATTTGTAAAAAGAGTGTATTTAAAAAAAAAGAAAAACAGGCTTTCAGCACTCATTAGTATCATATGTATCTTATCATTAGAATAATTGCTACATTTCAGTATCTGATTTCCTTTTTTCAAAGATTCCACAAAATGTATTTTAGTAGTGTATGTCTTTCTGTATTTTGTTTAGCAGTACCCCTATCATCAAATTATCACAAATTTTAATAAATAACCACTTAATGTTTTTCCTTATGTCAGCCAAGATGATCTTTGCCCCATATACTTTTTTTTTACATAAGAGATTTCAAAGCTTAAAAAGGTATGATTTTTTGTTTATGATACTGACCTTTTTATATTTTTGATCTAACAGAGACCGCCTTACAGCCAGACAATGTTTGGATCATCCTTGGCTTCAAGATCTGAAAAAATCCATGTCAATCCATGTACCATCACCAGACCGTTCTGAGGGGTTAGCTCATGACATGGTTGTGCCAAGTAATTGGCATATGTCACCTGACCGCCGGTCAAGTCTATCAAGTGCTGAATCATTAAACCACAAAGAATTATCTGTCATCTCAGAAAATTCAAGTCCACCAACCCCTAGTATACCCAGTGTACAAATTTTATCATGTACTGATTCATCTAGTATAGACTCTACCAAGCACGTCATGAAAAAAGGTGTTAGTGAGGAGAAAGATTCAATTAGTAACACACTATCTCACATCGACATTGATAACCACAGCATCGTAAGCAGTACTGCGTCTTTTGAAACATGTGTTGAGAGCTTAGAAGAAAGCAGTAGCACAGACATATCTCCAATGTGTGTAGAATCCTCAGCATTTTCTAACCCAGCAGATTCAACAATAACGGCCAATTCTCTATCTCATGACAGTTTTTCCCATAGTCATAGTGAATCTATTTCAGCGTTTGCTTCTGACTTGGTTTGTGGTGTTGTGGCTAAAAGTTCTGTCCCACAGCGCTGCACCAGGGAAGTTAATGGAGACAAAAACACTGCTGAACCATCCAATTCTACGCCTGATCAAAGCCTCGGAGCTAATGTCAAAAGTCACAATTCAGACAATACAGAGACGTTTCAAGTTCCCTGTGCTTCACCGCGAGACAGCAATAGGCTGGAATACACAAAGAAGCGAATGTCAATGGAGATTCCACCTAAAAAAGCAAAGTGCATTCAGGATAATGTACCTGATTCTTTCGTTGTTCAAAGGTCAGACATGTCTGTAAGCTCAGACTCTACCTCAAGAGAGCATACTGTTGAATCATCTAACAGTGAAATGTCCCTGCATACTTGTAATGGAATAGAAGACTGCCGCAATGCTGTTTAATGTACTTTTAAAAAAAAGATTAACATTTATAAATCCTTCTTTGACATTTTTGTCTATTGAAGTTATCATTAAAAAGATATATATCAGATTTAAGGAAAGCGGTAACTATTCTCATGGCTGTGTATCATTGCAGATAATGGCAATAAGAATGGAATGTTGGGTATAGCATGTAACACAACATATTGTTTTTGTTTATTTGCTCTTTATTGTGATAAAACGAGTAAGCAAAAGTTTTCTGGAAATTAGATATTTTCTGTTAATGTGTACACAACTAATTTAGGGGAAAAGCCTAATGTCAACTGCTGCAGGAACAGCTTTATTAAATGTCTATATTCTCTACTTTCAACACTTTTTTATCTGTTTGTTTTTCTTCTTTCCCTGACAAGGTAATACAAATTTAATGTTGCAGTTAATGAAAAGAGGTAAAAGTTAAAACATGAATCAAAAAAATTGCAAGAAAGTATGCAATGTTTGATGCTGTGTTGATTCGATGGAAATTTTCCAAAGAACCGGGTGTTGGGAAAAAATCTTAAAGTGTCAACAATGCAAAGGTTAGCTTTTCCCATCTCAAACCTGATACCATATGTGTTAGACAAAATTTATACTTCATACTTTGTTATGCAATGTAATGACGAAGCCTCTAAAAATAAGAGAAGACAATTGTTTGAGAGTTGCTATAAGAAGAAATACAGAAATATGAGAGCTTCTCCTTATTTATTTTGAGTTGCAGTAATTTTCTTGATGGTATTGAGAAGAACAAATTTTAGAAAAAGGTTGAAAATGATTAAAGGATGAGACATTTTCAAAAATAAGAATTCAGCCTTCCAGCATGCCATAAGGAAATGCAGGCCATTCCTTGGTATAGCATTGGGTTCTTTGAGAAAGCTTTAGCATGATTAATTTTTATATTAATGAAAGGGTTATCCTGCCTTTTTTTTAATTTTATGTAGTTTATCCCTATGTTTTTGCAATAGATGTATATTATTCAAAAGTTGTGTGCTCCTGCTGCTGTGCCTGTTCAATATATATGCACTCATGTATGATTGCACATAAAGTTTGCAGGTGAGATCTCTTTCCGTCAGAACAAGTTTTTTTGTTGTAGGCATGTTCAGGTCTATGTGATCTTTTAATTTTATTTACCAGTACTTCCAGAGTTCCACAATTTTGGTGATTTCATTTTTCAAACCAACTGTGTTTTTTTTAGTTTAAAGAACCATCTTGTGTGTGTTTTGGCATAAATATAGGTTGAGGAAACACACTAAATTTAATTCAATGAATTTTCTTCATCAACAAAGGGGAGGGGGGAGGTAAATGTCAGGCTTGTTGTATTAACATTTTCTTTGCAATCAACTGAACATTTTCATTGGTAAAAATGTGAAACTTCTTGTGAAGAGGCAAGATGTAGGCTGATTCTTCTAAATGATTTTGTTTGTTGAGTGTGTTTTCTTGCTCTCACAGAACGGGGAAAAGACATAACTTGCATCAATACTCAGTTTGGTATTCAATTGCTCTCTTAGTACTAGATTGCTACAGGGTTGGTTTGATTTAAATCAAGTGTTTTTAAAATTTAATTCAAATATGATTTTTTTTAAAATCAATATTTGTTTTACATTATTTTGGGTGATTTTTAGCAATTTGAAAATCCAAATCTATGTTTTTGTAAAAACAAAAATGTCAGCTTCCTTGCAATTAAATATTTATCTGAATACTAAGGCATCAAAAAGGACATATTAAATTGTCAGGCTTTCCATTTGTCCTCAAAAAGAGGAAATCCTCCAAAATTCCAATTTTTGTTTTTTTTAAATTTTTGAATAAAAAAAATCACCAACCCTGGATTGCTAGTATAAAATAAAGTCAGCAATTCAAAAGTAGGCTAGCACTAATCCAAATACTTGTTTACCCAACCAAATGTGCACATGTAAGCATTTCCTTTATCTTGTCTTAGATCATCCTCTCAGTCTTGATTATTGCTGAGCGAGATGAGATCTGATATAAAATAGAACATGGACAACAAATTAAGAGTAGTGTTATGCAAAAAAGTAGAATCAGTCCCTTATAGGGTGAGTGCACCAATTGTATTGATGTGTTTTACTTTTCCTCAAACCACATTACCTCAAAAATTCTGTTAGCCTTGTTAAATCATCATAAGCTGCACACATTTATACAGGAAATAATCAGCCCAAGGTATTATTATTGAATCTTTTAGGTTATAGAGTATTAGGTAATCAGGGCTATTTATTAATGTATATTTTTTGAATATTGTCTGTATAACAGAATCTAAACATAAGTTTCTGTGATGTGCATATTTCCAATCCTTTAAAATATTCTTTATTGGGTAAATTTGGTCTTGGTATATTTTAAGCCTCATTTTGCGATATATGTGTTCATTTGTGTAGGATTGTATCTTTCAGATAAAAATGTTTAATAAGAAGGTCACTGAACCTCACCTATGGTTATATGGTATGGTGTCAGGCTGTCCACCTTATTGCTCAAGTAACATATCAACATGAGTGCACACTAACTCAGTAACACCACATCCTATCTGCTGTGAGGATATTTCACAGAAACACTATATAATGGATTGGCAGTACAGGGTATCGGGTATGCCCTCTTGAATAGCAAATAACCTACCCTGTTTTGATGGAGACATTGAACACATTTTTTCTTGATTAGCCTTTGGTGTTTAGAATATTTTTGTTTCATGTGATTTTATTTTTATAATTGTTTCTTATATGGTGTTTTTTAACTCTTTAGGCACAGAACTATCTTCCCCATTCTTATAAGAACACTAACACATAAATAAAGGAATTTCTAAACAAATATTATTATTATAGGAATATTTGGTACCATTTTGGATTCTAAATAAAACTGCTTCATGTATGTCACAAGTAAACATTAAAAGCTCAATAAAAGAAGTACCATTCAATATGAATTAAAATTTGTCCTGCACTAAAGTATATCAAGGTTCTACCATACCGTCTTTACCTCTCAATTAAATACAAATAATCCTATCAGTTAGATACCGTCATAGTCTGCCTCATACACATACTTGTATACCACTATGGCTTTTGTTAATCATTTTTCTCATCACTATGTTTAGGCTACGTAAGGCCTATTCATATTTCAAAAGCACAGATTTTAAAGGTAATTTTGTCATGAACCAAGATTTTAACAGATTGCTTAACTCATTTTTTTTTCGTGTTTCAAAAGCTTTTAATATATTTTTCAATTCAGTTAGACAACTCAGTCTTCCTTACAATCTGCTGTATGGACTTATGTTTCAAGTGCAATAGATAATAGGTAGCAGTTATGCAAATACTTTGTTGAATAATTATGTATATATTTTCTTGTGCACAATGTACTTCTCTTCTTTTTAAAGTGAATGTAGAGCTTTAACTCTACCATTAATATGTTTGCTGGGCGGTGATAATACATTATTTTTTTCATCAAAATTTGTGTCCTATAATTTTGTGTTGCTTTCTTTTATTATGTACCAGTGTACTATTTTCTATTTACTTATTTATATATATATATAGACACATTCATAACTTAACAACACACCATACCAACACATCTTTCACACTATTATATATATGAATGTAGTAAACTTGTCATAGTCACTGATGCCTTAAGTGTAACCATGTATTGGAGATGTATGTGCTTCATGTGATAGTGTTCATAATTCATTTTTTTGATTCAAAGTGAATTATTCAGGAAATTTTGAGGTGTTTCAAATTCGAAAATTAAAGATAGAAAGTAGAAGACAAAGAATATAATCACATACTAAGGGTATGTACATTTTGAACTACTAAATTAGAAAATCACTTTACATGCTTAGACAATATCAGACAAATCTATCAACAGCCGGAATTTGAATCCTGGTAGGGTCATACCTAAGACTTTTAAAAATGGGATTTTAGCAGTGGTCTTGCCTAGCACCTGATAATTAGAGATTTGTGCTAAGACAGGTTGGTCTGGTGTCAGTATACTATGACTTGGTTGGATGTATGAGTAGTGCTACACCTCACATCCTCTGTGTGGCAACTCATGAAATTGTCTGAGTAGCACTTTTGCCTATATAACCTACTATATGTTGATGGGAATATAAAACACTTAGCAAAAATTGAATTTGGCAGAGTTATTGAAATCCATCCATGAAATATGAGTTTGCTTTGTGAAATTGTTATGTTAATGAGATGATCAGCTAGCAATAAAGAAATGAATTGGCCACTTTATTTTTTATTGTGTCCAACATATTCTTTTGTGTGTACCTAGCTCATTTATCATAACAAAGGATATGTTCATATGTCTCATGAAATGTCAATCATTCATACACGTTAGTTTCTAGTCCTCATACTAAAGATACTAACCTTGTTTCTTTAATTATGTACTTGTTATGTACTGGTCACTTATGTTCAAATGTATATATGTCTGATATGGGGTATTTTTAGGGGATTCTGTAGGTATGAAACACTTTGTTTTATAGATTTTCTGTTCATTTATGTTGGTTTTTATTGATGTGATTCATATTTTATGAATATTGTAAAGTATTGTGATTCATTTATTCTATGAATGTTGTAAAATATAATGAGATTCATTTATGGATATGTACAGTAACATAGCATTTTAAACCTGAGGAATTTCAAATGTTTATTTTTTTAAAACCATGATTATGCATTTTCTTATATTTCTGTGAAGTAACACACTATCAATTACTGCTGTACGGAGTATACAATAGCTTTATATAACATAAATCATGACACTTAAATATGAAATATTCCCAGGTGCCATTGCATGCTATTCACTACTATATTACACAACACAAGCCTAACATTTTTCCTACTTGATGTTGAATGTTCTATGGTAGACTTAGTTGAAACATTTGTGATATTCTTTCAAGATGATCAAGAATTGTAAAATTAATATTATGCAAGTTAGATTTACTTTAAGAACCTGTTGCAAGTTGTAACCTTAGATAGAGAAACAGTCCTTATATGATTTTAGTGTATGTCCCTCACGCATAGGACACACTATTAGACATAGAATCCTGAAATCTTGCACAGAGGCTCAGCTAGTGACCATCAAAAACAGCTTTCTGAAATTAAATAAATAATCTTTAAGGCCCTTGGTGAATTTTTGCTATATGGTATTTGTTAGTGTTGTGAACATGCTGTGGTTACATTACAGCTAGGAATCTGAAATCTTGCAAGTCCTGACGGTTTCTACTTGTAGTGAATATGCACTTGTTCTTATTAACAGTTTACTCACTAAGTTGCTGCCTTAATCGCTCACTAAATCAAAATGAATCTATTAAGATACCACTCTACTTTAAAAGAGTACTCAATAAAAACAAGGTTTTTGAGAATAAATTATTTAAAGCACCTTCTAGTAAGATGTCTTTCCCACAATCTAACGGGGCAATTCATTTTAGAAATATCAATCTCCCTTACCTTAGTGTTTCTATTTTTAAGTCTGACTCATATCAGCAGCTTTTTCTTAGAAGTTGACGAGTTTTTAAAAAACAGTTTACACTCAAAATTGACTGATTTAATACTAACATAGCTCCGACTACATGTTTTTCAAAGATCTGCTCGCTCTTCTCTTTGCTTTTTATTGAATGATTTTTCCCCCGCTTGCTATCCGCTCTTCACATTTACTATCAAGCTCTATTGATACAAGTATTGACTTGATAATTTCACATTTAAGTAAATATCTTCAGAATGAAAAGAAATTTATGGCTCAACCAAAAATAAAAGTTAAATGATTAAATATGGGAAAGTTTAATAATTTTGTTGAACAATGCACTGTCTGTAATGAATAATGAGGAATAATTTTATTTATTTACTGACCTGAAGTATTAGCAATGCTTAATATTAAGTTCTTTTTTTTAATAAGAGCAAAGAAAAGGTTTGAAGATGGTCGTTTTTAAGCTGTGGCTGTTAACAGGATTTTCTCATTAAATTTCATGTTGATAGCAAGTGCTGGAGTTATCTGCCTTGGTAGCAACAGTTTTGAAGCCCAGCTTGGAAGTACAAGTACTTTTACAAATTGGTAACTTAGTGGTGGGCCTGCTTTTTTCATGACATTTAGGGGTTCAAGCGATAAGGTTAAGACGACTTGGTAGGGTGTGCAAGTTGTATCACCAATTAACGATAACATGTGTTTAAAAATACTTTATAACTCTTAAAATTTAACAAACTGTTGTTTTAAGTTTCATTTTGGCAATGTAACTGTTGCATATTGTTTAAAGTCTTTGTGGCTATATTGAGAATACAACGAAGCGAAGGTTATTATTTAGGGAATTTATCCATTTATAAACCACATTTTCAATGCCCCACTGCTTAACCAAAGCACTTTCAATAAAAAATGTTTAATAAAATGTTTATATAGCTCAAATCAAATGTGTAGAACAAGGCATCATTTAGTGTGTGCTCAATTTAATAAAGAATAAAGAGAAATGAAATATTAGTATAATAATTTACAAATATTGTTATATATTATTATCAATCATGGCCTTCATCACAACACAATCATATTAGCAAAATATTTTCCACTTCTTGTTGAAAGTTGAGATAATTTCACCCAGTGGTCTGGTTTTCATTTATCTGATTGTCCTCATCTCTATTGAGTATTTTGCTGCCATGAGTGAATAGATGAATGGCTTAAAGGCCACAAGCTGAAACTGACTTGAAAGTATTTGGGAAATGATGTGAGAAATGTCTGGCAGTTAGACTGTGTTATGATAACAGTCGCATACCAAAGAAATATTATTTTAGAATATTTATTTTCTGATACCACATTTTTGAGATGTTTTTGAAACATGTACAAACTGATGAGGTAATTAATTTTTTAAACTTTTATGATTTAGAAATCAAAACTTGCATGCATTTACAATCACTGAACTGGCACACTCAGATTCTAAATCAAAGTCAATGCCATATAAGCGTTTTGTTGTTTAAGACTTAAGAAAACAAATAAAACACAGATTTTGCAATGGGGCTAATGTTCAAATGAATTAAAAAAAAATTGTAAGTGCAAAATAATGACTCAATTTGCTTCTTGGATTAAGCAAACTACAAGTAAGACTCTGTGCATAAAGAAATATTATAATATATTTTATTTATCTCATTTCCTGAGACATTCAGCTGTTGTACAATTAACAAGGATATCCACTATTTTCTGAATCATTGTTACAATCATTTTGTTTGTAATAGGTTCATAACTTTAAGTCCTGAAATTTGAAAAACTCTTTCAAGTTGGTTGTGAACCATGTGTGCCTTTCAAAGAACTAGCTAATGGACTTGCTTATTTCCCTTTGGAATCACTCTCTATGAGGAATATATTTTTAAACTATTCCAATGTCATATATAGCAAATATGCAATAGTGGACTGCTAGGTGTATAAAGTATAATTTGATCTGATGACTTTATTTATCCACATTTATCTTGAAATCTGTATAAAAACCCTGTAGCCATATTTGTTTTGTACTATATTTCATGTTGTTGTCGAGATGAGAGCTTGTCCCGCTGTTATGCCCTTATATCTTTAACTCTTTTTATTTGAATTTAAGTTTAATTTTAATTAATGCTCTGTTAAAAAAGTTTTAGCTAAAGAACTTCATGAATCAGGAGTAAGATTGGTGTGCCTATTTAGATGATTTCCGAGAACAAGTTTGATTCTGTAGTGCAAAAAATATTTTATTTTGGACAAACTTGGTATCTATCTTTGAGTTTTTGATGATATGTACTGACTTGTTGACTTAAGTGTTTCAATCCTTTCCTGTCCTTTCATTATGCCTGCAGTTATTTCAAATTATTCAACACCACCTCCACTAAAAAGTGCACTCGATGGTCACCTTCACCCATGGCCATGTTGATGATTAAGTAAATTAGGTCATGTATTGAAAGAATAATTTTTTAAATGTATGGACAATGGTGTTCACTATCTTTGTCTAATCTGTAGCTTTCAACATTTAATTTTCATTATTGTTTGACTTGTTGATTCTTCTACATGCCTAGGGAAAATATTTGTTATGAAGATTTGAGAAAAATAATCAACATATTATATTTGCACTAATATATGATTGTGTGTTTAGACTTAGAATGCTTTGTATTACCATAGCTGTAGATCTGCACTTGATGTGATTTATAATATGTTTAGTCGTCATTAATGAATCTTTAGGTATGCATGCTTTTACTCACCACTCATTATTATTACAAGCCCACCATCACATGAACATGTGAAGACAAAGTGTATGATTGCCTACATGACTGTAAATGTAGATCTTACATTTAGACAATGAGGAGTGTTGATTAGAATGTGTATAAATATGTTGTCAAAGCAAACATGATATTAAATAATTTGTTTTAGCAAATCACTTTTTGCCTTGTTCTATATGCACTCATCTATTTTATGTTTTCTTAGCTTTAGCATTTTGTTATTTAATGAGGGGTTGATGTTTTACTGTTTAGTAGTAGTAGTAGTAGTATTCTCTTGACAGAGTAGAAGATCCTCAGAAAGGTAAAACAGTACAGTATGTGAAGAAATTGATTTTCATTTTCTCTATCTTAAGTCCTAGTTGATATGATATACAGGGTGTTTGCAAAACAGTATTACCTCTATGAACGGTTAAGCAATTTGGCGGTTCAGAAGGTGTCAAAATCAGCGTCGATTTATGATGAACAAAATGGATGCAATAACAATTGGTCAACTGCTTGTGATTTCAGTGAATAACTTCCCATTTCCTGTTTATGCTGAATAAACGGCTTATACATTGTGACAGCAGAGAAGCATACAACACCGCTTAAAGAGTGCTGTTTATCATGCCAAAACAGTGGCAGGAAAGAGTGTCTTTGAAGGCATTGATCCTGACTCTGCAGACATCTACAAGTTAGCAAACTAGATAAGCAGAGAGAAGAGAACCAAGATGTGGTAGGTGAGAAGCCAGTCAAGAACGACCTAGGGGTGTTGTCACTTGATGACCCCGCAGAACAAAGGGCTTGGAAAGAGCATTATGAACGTCTGCTCAATGTTGAGTTCCCCTGAAACCCTGTCAGATGAGCTCCCAGTTGAAGGTCCTGCAGTACCAGTACCAGTCACCGTAGAAATGATCTCCAAGGCAATTGGCAAAATGAAGTTTGACAAAGCAGCCGATCCCTCTGGGATTGTTGCGAAGATGCTGAAGTGATACTGGTGTGGCCTTAATGCGAAACCTTGTTGAGTCAATCATTCGCGAGGAGCGCATTCCCACTGACTGGGAAGAGAGCTATATTGTCAGCCTTTGCAAGGGTAAAGGTGAAGCCCTTGACAGAGGCAATTATAGAGGTCTCAAGTTGTTGGACCAGGTAATGAAGGTGTTGGAGAGAGTAACAGATAAACTCATCAGAGAGAGGGTGTCCATTGATGAAATGCAGTTCGGTTTCATGCCAGGTAGAGGAACTACAGAT
>JAUUEB010139793.1:0-14573 GCA_032362205.1 Clione limacina
CAATTTATCAGACATCGTCTTTCTATTTACCAAACTCTGATAACACTCAGATTGAATCAATGAACTTGCTCCCAGTAAAACTAGCATGTATTTTTTACAATTTGAGCATTACTGTAGTATCATAAAATATTTCGATATGAAATTATAAATGCCTGATGAATTATATCATAGTCACTTTCGGGATGAAACCAGCTCTTTGAATTAGGTATGAACTGTTGTCATGGCCCATCAATTTATTTGCATTCCTGTCTATTCCGCTAAGTGATATTTCTGATTAGTACTTTTTTTACAGATGTTTGTTTTTTTAGATATCCCTTTAACTTCTCCGATCCCTTATTCCACGTGGAGAACGTTTAGGAGAGCAGATTGATTTATCTTTGTGTCTTGGTTACAGAAGTTACAGGAGTGGTGTTACAACAAAGTGCACCTGGTTAGATGTCAAAACGTCTATTTCAATGTGGAAATGTCGCAACCCTCTTTTATCAAAACAGACTCAAATTCCCTGAAAGTGATCTCTACATGGAACGTGCTATTAGCCTTTGAAGTGATACGGCTTGGTTTGTCAGGTGCTTGACGCCCTCACAACACAAGTTAGATTACGTGAAAGGCGGATCTTGCATTATTGTCCTTGACCAAGTCAGGTTAAAGAGGCATCAATGTTTCACATCTGGCCAGATTCGAACCCAAGCCCTCTCACATGCGATGAGGCCATTTTGGCCGATGCCACCACATCATGAGATCTTGTCTTTACAAATCACATGTTCAATGGATATTTAAAAAGTGTGAAGTTGACACCCCTCCAAAGCTTTAGGTTTGTTGAGCTTTACGCACCACAATCTTCTACGTGTACTCAAACGTTTAATTGACAGGAACAAATTGTAAATCCAATGGTAGTCATAACACAACATTCCGATCTCCTCTTACTATTTATATTGCACCGTCATATTGCCTTAATGTCTAGGACGTCAGCTACTTAAACTGAAATGTAGGGTTCGAAATTATTGGTGAAAAGAACACGTATAATATATTTTAATTCTGAAACACCTAACATCTTTAAAAAGAAAAGTGGGATATACTATTACAATGATGTTTGTCGACGTGGCTAGATATATTAGAGTTAAACACTTTGCGATACCCTCTTTTCCTGAAGAAAAAAACGTTTCTACGGTCCTGAATAAGACGTGATATAGGTAAAAACAATTGTTTATTCAAATAGATTCTACCAACGAAAATGATATGAGCTAGATGTGAACTTTAATATCAGACATCCAAAGATAGACAAAACAAACACTAATTTGGAAACATTCCAGCATTGACATTAGTTTTTTTTTCATATATAGCGACACAGGTGAGGGATGCTCACAGCGGTTCGTTAGGTTTGCTATGGTCTACAAATCTCAATTTCCCTGTGAAAAGTTATTTTATTGTTATGATTCGTTCGAAGATGAGACTGTCTATGTCTATTGTTTACTATACTAACATTATCATTACCTTTTATTCCTAATCGTCACTAAAAATGGTTTACTCATGCATAAACCCAGAGTATCAGTTTGTCTTAGAACGAGAGTGAGTACGTTTATCACCAGGCACAGGTGAGCCAATTTGCTTACATTTGTTATACGTTTCAGTGAAAAGGTCAGTAGGCCGTACGGGAGTAGGAGAAGTGTGCCAACTCTCTGTGATTCCTCCAAGCTTGTCTTTACTAATAACCTGTTATGTTGCTTCATAGTACTCGCTCGTAGTGCAACTGATGAGTCAGAACAAGTATGTATTATAGGAACAAGGTTAAATAAGGCTGCCGTTACGCAACTTCAAGAACAAGAAGAAATAACAATATCTTAATTATCAGTGGTTGGGGTTCATAAAAAGTAAAAAGGTTCGAAGGCAATTTTTGTTCATTCAAGAGTAAGTAGAGAAATGTCACGCATACACAGTCTGCAGTGTGTTTTTTATTTTAACAAAAGATGTGTGTTTATTGTGTGTATGCGTACGTGCAACAATGTGGGTATATGTGCTAACGAACATTTGTGTGGTAGTGTGTCGTTATGTAGTACATGCAAGTGTATGTGTTGTGTACGTTGCTTTGGTCCATTTATTTTTGTTTTCTTTGTTTACCGTGTCAAATTATGTGAGCAACTATTCTCCGTATGATAAAAAAGATCAGAGATGTTGTTGCCAATAGGTGTGAGCGTACTGAAAACATCATTATTTTGACGGAATTGTAGATTTAAAAAAAGATTTGTTTTTCATTTTAGCTCTCAAATTAGAAAAAAAATGAAGCTTTGGTATATCTTATTTAACAACTGGTCACTGTACACACATGAATTGGACGGACACTTCAATATAATTTGGTAATATCTAACAAAATAAAAACAATAACCCGTCAGTGTTTACCATGTAAGTTAAATTTGATTGATAATGTCAAAAAAATATCAACATTAGAAGCATACCATTATTTTGATACGGACTGTACCTATTATCAAATCAAAAAAGAAAATATTCTTTATAGTTTATTCATATTCATATTAAACGGTTATCACTCCAAATAACTCTGGTCATATTTATTTTCACAGACTGCTGACGAGAAGCTACGTAACATCAACAAGCCACACCAGCAGTCAGGGACTGTAGTTCAGACTCAGAACTTCACTTTCTACAAGCATCAAATCGAGCACATAGATCTTTCACCACTAGATAATCCACATCTTCCAGACAAAAAGACGGTACATGCTGAGACTGTAACTGTTTCAAAATGTTCTAAAGAAGAACGTCCCAGTCCAGATATGCCGAGTATGGCAGCAAGGGTTATTAGTCGCCAAGGACGGCAAGACAAGCAAAGAGGCCAACGGGCATCTAACGAGCTTGATCGAGCAGAACTAAAGAAAAGATCTCGTAGCGAGGGTCCAAATAGACGACTTCTACAGTCCATGGACGAGAGAGAAGGGGGTAAAAAATGTGATGGAAATGGGAAAAACAAAGATTTGGACTCGCCTGATTCTGATGATAATGGTCGTGCTCGTGCAAGATACGACTCTGATTCAGATAGTGATAAAAAATCATGGCTGAAGAATCCTCTAATGAATCGCAGGCTTAAGAAACCAGACAAATCCAAACAGCCTGACAAACGAGCCAGTGTAGCAGAAAATGGAGCATTACAGCAAAACTCTAAGAGAGAAAGTTGGACGTATTATGCCAATGACGACGGAAGTAGCGGTGGGGGAGGAAACTCTAGTTCAAAGGGTAGTAGTAAATATCAAAAGCTTGAAGAGCGAAGAAAGAAAAGGATCAATATGGCAGTTACATCAGATGAGGAGAATACGCCAGCCTCGCGAATATCACGTCTTCGTCAACGTGCTTTACAAGGCGGCCTCGGTCAGCAAACAACGTCATCGGTGTCACATGAGCAGAAATCGGCTGACAGTATTCAATGGCAAATACATCCAGCAAATATGCACCTGCAAAATCGCCCTCAACCAGTGAAAAACGAAGTTCGAATACAAACTATGGCACCACAGCAGATAGATGCGAGTTCACATATAATACCACGAAACACACCAACTGCATCACCAAGACAACCGTTTTATCAACCACATGTCAGTAATTCTCAGAATGTTACATCAAAAACGCCATTTTCGCCACCTCCGAGGCACTTTCAGTCCCAACACATCAACAAGGAGTCCCAAGCCGTAAACTCATCTCCTTCCTTCAATAACAACAGGGAGACCCAAGCATTTCAGCCAAGTCCTTCCTTCAATAACAACAGGGAGACCCAAGCATTTCAGACATCTCAATCCTTCAATAATAGCAGGGAGCCCCAAGCATTTCAGCCAGCTACTTCCTTCAATAACAATTACGTTCAGTCACCCTTGGCTCGAAGGACAGAACAAACTTCAACGGCGATACTAAAACAACAAATTCCATCTTCTCCCCGCCAGTCTATTAACGTAAACCATGATATGGCCAAATATGATCCAACACAAAGCCTTTTCATTGGTTCACCTCCGGTCCATCGAAATACGCAAGTAAATGTAGCATCTGAACCCCAACTACGCAGTGCTTTTCAAAACAGCGTTTATAGTCCTAAACCCAACACCAGTCATTATATGAACGGTCAGTTTAGCCCTCTCGTCCCAACTCCTCGCACTGGAAGTGTCATCACAACACTGTCTCCTCAAGTGTCATACTCTATGGCACCTCCACGGTCACCTACACAATTCAACGACGCTGTAGAGATGAGACTTAAATTAAATCGTTCAGATAGACCGCAATTATTATCAAAACAAGCAAAATCAAACGCTGCTATTTTTTCTCATAGTGAAGATTCGCTTGATGAACTAATAGAGTCGAACATACAGTATCTTGACAGCGAAATAGACAAAGCGTCCAAAATAAAGAAGACCGTCAATTCTAATGTGTCTAGATCTTCAAGTCTTCCAGACCCTAGGCGACTCTCTGGGCATGGACAGACTGATATCCACCATGCCTCAGTCATCCAGATAAACCCTAACAATAGTTTACTATATAACAACAAATTTCCAACAGAAACACATGTTAATGTTGGGAGATCTATTGGTCAAATTGCCCCTCCTTCGATACGTATAATAGGGAATCCTAATGCTGCTGACTGCATACCATATGACTCTAGTCATAGTCAACAAGGACAGATGCCTCAGTCAGAGAGAAAGTTATCCTTTGACAGTAGATCTCGGCTGTCTCGTCCATCAAGTGAGTACTATGGTCGTGATGATTTATCAAAGTCTGACAGTCAGCTGAATGCGCCCGTTATTGTCCCAAACTATCTAAGTAACAACCTTCACCCTGAGCAGGCCTACCCACGTGGTTGCGTAAGTGATGTTAATCTTACTTCAAGCTCAGGCAACGCATTACAGCTACCTCCAGCTGACAGAGGCATGTTTTCTGACGTGGAGTATGACATTGAGGTTTCTGAACGAGTTAAAAAGTGGGAGAAATTCATGAAGGTTCGAGACGATGAAGAAGTAGAGGAAGATGGAAAGAAACAAATAAGCCTGTCGACGATTCAGGAAAGAGGCGAATGTGAAGCTCTCATGGTACCAAGTGAATTCCGAAAGTCTATAATTTTGAATAAACAAGACAGGTCAAAACAAAATGATATTTTACCTTATAACAGCCCGGGTCAAAAATCTTATAAATCTGATACCTCAATCAACAGAGCAGGTCATTCTGAGAATCCCAAAGTATATTCAGTTGAACAAAATGCTCATAGATTTTTTCAAGTTATTGAAGATCCGCACAGTGGTCCACGCCTAGGTTATCAGTCTCAGAGTGTGAGTTCTGTGATTCATCCAGGGGTCACCATCGATGCTGGCTCTCCATTTATGAGTGCCAGTGAACTACGCAAGAAGCTTCTATCCAACCGACAGCCTGCTCTTCCGTCTGAATCTGGTCCTATGGTTGCAACGCATCAAACGCCATCTTATTATCAAATGCCAAGTCAACAGAATAGTGTGACGAGTACTCCGGTTGTGATGAGGTCTAAGCTTCAAGCCTCGTTTGATGACCTTGTCAAACGTGGATCAAGATATCAACTAGAGCTTGAAGAACTTTCCAATATGAAGCAAGATACTGTCGTCGGTCTACGAAAACGATTTGATACAGATTCGGCCACTGTGACGTCAGATGACGACCAACGATCTGTATCTACTTCATCTGCAAAGTTAAATCTTTCAGGCAGGCCACAAAACCATTCAAAAGCAGGAAATTTGTCTAACTTAACTAGTATAGTTCCAGACTATCAGAGTCGAATTAAAGAATCAGATGTGTGGTCCCCAAGTCTAGAAAGTACGCAAGGCGTACCTGTCAGCATAGAACGCATGTCAGCTCGGACATTGCAAACTATTCCTTTTTCGGAAGATCCATTTTGGAAGGAAATAGAAGAAATGACGTCGTTTGACCCAAATAGCATGGCCGGTCATCTTAACGTTGCGAATGGGTCTCATGATAAAGGAGTTCGTTTCGAACCAACAAAATCGCAAGATGCTGAAAGAATACAACCTCAAAGCTCGACCCTCCCATCTCAGAATCGGGCATCTGCTGTATCTGCAAAAGAAAGGATGCAAAGATCTAAGTCACTCTACACACCAAACTTCACACCGCTGACTATAAATATTGATAAAAGCTCAGCTAACGCAGCTTTAGCGCTAGATGAAGTCTTGGAAGACATACGGACTTCGAACGAGAAGAAACAGCATAGTCCAAAAAAGAGGGCAATTGAGTCTTTTCAAGAAGCACAGAAAGCTACAGTATCGGCCTCGTTAAACTTGGCCCCAAATGTCAGGCTAGAGGATAACCGAGGTATATCATTCGGTGGAAGGAGAACGCAAAATGATAGTGGGTATTTTCAAGCAAGAGCAGAACAGCTAGATCCCCAAAAGCCTTTGCAATTTTATCAGCAACACAAGGTACAGAAACAACAACCAAATCAGCAACAACAACAACAACATCAACTGCAACCAAAACATAATCAAGCGCAGATACAACAAAACAGACAATCACAGATGTTACAGGGAAATGTTAACAGCTATCAGCTTGACGCTAATCTTCTGAAACAAAAGCTACTGAGTACCGGTCTAGTGGTTGACACAGACACTGAATCTGAAACGCCGTTACATCCTTTCCGAGCAAATCTAGGCGACAGTGCATCTCGTTTAAAACAAGGAGCTTTGTATAATTCAAGGTCTTCTCACATCGATGCAATCAGTTCTCAGTCCAATCAAAACTCTAACTCACAAAGCTTATTTACTGCACCAGCAAGGGCATATAACAATAATTTGAGATCTCAGAGAAGTGGCACAAGTGCCCTTGATGAAATACAACAAGCACTTGCCCCATTCAGTACCAGCTCCCCTTACAGCACAGAGAAAGAGCCAAAAATTGATTACTTAAGTGATATGGACACAAACCGAGGGCCTCATACAGAACCCACAAGTTGGACTTTCAAAACAAGTGCTACTGAGCAACACATGCCTAATTCCTATTCGTCCAATACTCTTCAGAAAGTCAATGAATCAATTGACGATTTGCACAATTTGGCCCGAAATGTGGAGCAAAAGATCAGTGTTATAAAAACAAAACTTGTGAACGCCGATGAGAACAGTTTGGATACTGTTCTGAACGCTTTGCAGCATATTAACCCCCCAGAAACAAAATACAATGATGAAGAGCCTTTTGACATTTACTACACTTCAAAAAGATCTAAGCTATCAAATGCTTTAACTGAACTTGATCGCATCTACAATAATTTAGATTTGAAAAATGGTAACTCAACCACTGCCGTCCCTTCTCAAATAATTGATCAGGAGCCTCAACCACCGTCAAACTATGGTAATTTCATTATTGCACCTCAGCCTAAATCTGAGCACCTCCGACCAATGCAAACAAGAATAACTTCAATGTATATCCCGCGTTTGGAGAAATCACCTACAACAGAGCTTCTGGATAAGGAGACGGAGTCTGAGTTTGATATAATTTCGAAGTCGTTTCAAGCGATAGTTGACGATGTCACTAAAACAACTGAGCTATTTTCGAAGGCTAACGAGACAAGCCAACCGGATAACACTGCACCAGAAACGCATAATCAGAAATTCAAAGTAACACTCAAGCCTGCAGAAATAGCAAATGTCGCGCCTGTGTTGTCTTCCAAACCAGAAACAATTAAGACTGAAGAATCTATGGCCACTCGACAGAAACAAGTTGTTAGTTCTACAACATCGTCAAAACCACAAGACATGAAAACAAGAAGTAGGCGACTCAGATCTAAACTTCAACAAGATTTCAATTTCAGTCAAGAAGATTGCTCTACTTCAGAAACGAGCTTCGATCAGGGCTCTGCTAATTTACCTACATCATCTTTTAACGTCAATGATGACAAGAACGTGTGCTCAAGTGATACAGAAGAATATCACCTGGCAAAAGAAACACTTCCAGCAGCATCTACTCCAAAGCCATCTGTAATAAATGTTTCTACTCCGCCTCCCGCCATTCGGAATAAACCAAAATCGAGACCAGTAAGAGACAATAAGATAATACAAGATGATCGCGCCTATCGCGTTTCTGCTTCTCCAAAACCTTCCCCTATATTATCAAGAAAAATTATCTACAATGCTAACTCTGACATAAATGTGAATATTCAACCACCAAAAATGTTTCAGGATGAGCATAGTGATCCAGAGGGAGGAAAACAAACAGTCATATGTAAAAATCTGGTTTCAGACATCGAAAAAAATCAAAAATCAACAACTTCCCTTGAACAGATATCAGTTGAGCCACCAGTCATTGGAAAACCGTTTAACGCTGAGATAAATCCATCATCGGTATCAACTCCAAAAACTCCAAAAAGAGTCCCACCGCCAACTGCAGCTAAACCTTCATTAACAACTATAAAATCTATTGTTTCAACTCCACCGACAACACATGTTACCCCAGATGCACACGTTGCAGTCAAAGAAACCCACGAAAAAAGTGTATCTCAAGCTCAAGCGCCCAATGTTGACATAAGTGACAGTAAAACAAACACTTCTACACTTCCTGTGGACATAACAGATATCACTGATTCTTCAACTGTCACGTTGATTAAATCAAATAAGTGCGAAGTCTCTGATAACGAAACCAGTGCAAACGATTTTGGCCGCGGAAAGCGCCGACTGGGAAAGGGGGTAGCCCATATGCTCGATAAATTCTCCGGAAAAGAGGATAGCCCACAAAATGTAGCCAACAACAGTGCAGCTGAGCCTGTCCCGTCTGATGCACAAAACATGTCAAAAGATTCAATAGAGACAAATTCACAATTGGAAGACGATGAAGACATTAAAGATATTCTCAATGCGGTCACAAAGGAAGATGTCTCTAGACCCGACTCTCCCAGATCGATAAAAAGCCTGGCGTTGCGCCGTGTATCTCCTGTTGACAGATCATTTAAGCAAAATGTTAATGACATCTCAAAGTCATCTTCGCATTCAAGAAGGCTTACAGACAAATCTGGAACATCTTCTCCTATACCCTCCTCACCCAGCATCAACAAACCACCACAGCATCCATGTAAGCGTCAGCTTTCTGACCCAGAAAAGTATGTCTATTTCCCAAAGACAGACACAGATTCTCTGTCGGATGCGTCAACGAAAGACAATTGCATGTCGCCCAGTGTTATATCTAAATTTAGCAAAATTGTCGGACCTGCAGCTGCAGCACAGTACGTTATATCACCAGAGACGGTTCCTTGTTCTCCCAGAGTAGTAAGGCGTCGAGTTAGGCCTGCAAATAGAAAAATTCGAACAGATTCTGCTGCTGCAAGACCACATAGTTTCCATGAGCTTATGTCTTGCTATGCAGCCGATAGTCTCCAGAGATTAGACCTGTTTCAGAAATCTGCTTCTGAGAACGAAGTGGACCCTGAAGCAAACCCAGTTTTTCGATCTGAAACAGGGGCCATAACTCTGAGCAAGCCAGCAATAGCACAAACATTGATCGAATCTTGTCTCTAGAAAGAGGAGATACTTATTCTTAGATCCCAGCTTCATCTCACAATATATTATTTTACTCAGGAAATCACTAAAACTGAAGACACTTTTAATTATTGATTTTGTTTGTAGTTCAGTCCAACTGCCTCGGGATTACACGATATCTAAAAGTAAACTTCATTTAGAGCAGACATTTTTCTCTGTTTAATTGTCGTTATGTTGAATCTGATATTATTATTCATTATGGCAAAGGTTTTCTTTAATTAACTTTTGTTTATTCATCGTTTTGAATATGAACATGTCAGTGATATTCTTATATCATCCGTCCAGAATCAGTTATAAGAAAAATATTGTTTGATATGCGATACTGAACGCTCGAGGTACGTTCCCAACTACAGATTAAAAGGAAAGTTCATGGTCTGCAAATACTGTGATTATTTGGATCATTAAAAACATTTCCTTGTCTTAATGTTAATTAAGATAACCTCATTTAAAGTAGTGTCTAAAATTTCACCGAGTATTATATATTCTATTGGTTTTCGAATATCATATCTTTATTTCAAAATTCACAATAGATAGACTACTTGCTATAATTGTACAAAAATGGCTGTCTTATCAAATTCATGTATAAACATAACTAATTATGTGTATTTCTTACTTGTGTTTGTTTCACTGAAATGTTGCTTTGTTGTGTTTATATCTTTCATATTACATCTAGGGTGATAAGAAGGAAATAAGAGAAATGAATATAGTAATTAACTAGATAGTATACCTGGTATTGCCTTGCTGTTGATGTACATAATAGCTGTAACATTTGTAAATTAGACATACTTAGTTACTGGTTTTAACCTCATTGTAATTTAAGTAGGGTGTTATTTGTGTTTTCAAATCGAATTTCGCACTTTCGATAAATTTCTGATGAATGTCATATTTGAATTATCATATTGATATAGCATAAGTGCTGTGATGCTTTTCATACTTATGTATATACAGGGTAACAGGGGCAGTATTATTTTTATTTCAATCATGTTATGATCGAATCCTATAACCGATTGTTGTTTTACGATTTATTGCAGTATATGAAGACTGTGTTGGTAATTACAGATGTTGTGGAGATGACGTGTATATGGCATGACGTTTTATATCATCAGAAATTACCTTAATGTGACATGACTTGTATCTTGCATGTCTTGTATATGTCATAACTTTTATATGACATGACTTGTAAGTGACATGACTTGTAAATGACATGACTTGTAAGTGACATGACTTGTTAGTGACATGACTTGTAAGTGACATGACTTATAAGTATCATGACTTGTATGTGACATGACTTGTAGGTGACATGACTTGTAAGTGACATGACTTGAAATTGACATGACTTGTAAGTGACATGACTTGTAAGTGACATGACTTGTATGTGACATGACTTTTAGGTGACATGACTTGTAGATGACATGACTCGTAAGTGACAAGACGTGTAGGTGACATGACCTGTAGGTGACATGACTCGTAAGTGACATGACCTGTAAGTGACGTGACCAGTAGGTGACGTGACTTGTAAGTGACATGACCTGTAGGTGACATGACTTGTAGGTGACATGAATTGTAGGTGAAATGACTTTTAAGTAATATTTACTCAAGAAGCTTTTAATGTTGAGGTTTTGTAAGACTCTGTATATCAAATGACGTAATTTGACACCAAGTAAAGATTAAATATAACAAAAACGAAATTTTATTTTATGCAAAGCTACCTGTGAATTTATCTAAACGTGATTAAAACAAACTATATATTAGAATAAAGAAATACAAATTCATTATTTTTCAGGTTCTCGATTTCCTAAAAACAGAACTTGATTTATGTAGTTAGCATTTTTACTTTAATCTGATTTTTTATCTGTGGACATCAATATTTTAAATGGCTCATGATAGTCTTTCATTTAACAAAATACATCCGGCTGCCATTATTCTTAACTACTATTTTTTTCTATTCAACGATACTTAGAATAGTATTTAAGGCGCCATGATTAATTAGAATCCGTAGAGTTAAGACTTTTTGTTATTTGTGATATTATAACAGCCATTTTGTTTTGTATGTACATAAAAGTTTAATTGTCTTAGTCTGAAACTTCCTTATGTTTTGTGTCATTTCGAAGACTTAAAATATCAATGTTTACGACTGTTCAGTTTGGTTTACTTGTCAAAAGAAGGCGGAACTGTATTTGTGTACATTATCAGCGTTCTATCATTATGTGTCCTGACATTTAATTTTCAATGTGAAGTAAGTGTAATAGACATGACGTCAGAGTAATTTTAAACTTATATGATACGATGTCATTGGATGCCAGATCACTTGATGAGACGTTTGAGTTTACAATAAACTACGTCCATAATTTAATATGCTCTCGTAGTTTTGTAACGACGTGACGTCAGAGTATTTGCTACCATGTCAAAGTACGATATGATGTCACACGCACTGAACGTTGAATATTAATCAAATCCGTCCTCTTTACAGCAATTTTTTTTTTCACTGACGCCTTTGTGTAATTTTTGACCTTACTCAAAATGTGTTGTGAAAATCATTTATTTTATCTCATTTTCTAATTTTTTGTATGTAATTCAGAATAGGACGACTTGTATGTAATGTTTTGTTGCGAAATATGTTTCATGATGTATAATTTTATTAAAAAGAATCAAACCAACGTGCAATATCTAAAACAAAAAGATATATTATATCACCTATATGCTGGTCGGTAATATGGAGCACCTACAGGACACACCTTATAACCCGACAGAAATGTATTATGTAAATAAATGTTTGCATTTAGACATTGAATGTATATATGCTGTATCCGCATTGTAGTGACGCGCCATAACTCCGCCCACTGACACTGGGATTGTCCTCAGAAATAAGAATAAATTGGCCTGTCACCGGGCCATTGAATAACGTACGTGTGTCCTTGTTTTTATTTAATGACATGTTTGATTTGATGGAAGATTCTAGAAGGTTGTGTTACTTAAGAAATGCAGCTTGCTTTAAAAGGCGTGTAAGACAAGCAGATCCTGTGTCAAGTAATTTAAAACTTATTCTGGAGATCCTGTCAGATCTGTTTGATAAAGGTTATTCTTGCAGTTCGGTTAATACAGCAAAGTCATTTTGACCGCATTTTATTTATTTTTTGAACCTACACCGTTTGGTGAGATGTTCATAATAACTATGCACTCCAACACGTGCACTTCTAAGAGCAATTTATATTATATTACAGATTTATTTTTTGCAAATGCTAAAATTAACAAATAGGTACACGCTAGATGTATATTTAATCATTAAAGTCAAACATATCAGACATTTTAACAAACTTTGACATCTAAGTCGTAAAGCGTGTCTGTAGCGAGTTGGTGATCACATTGACATATCGACTACCGTTCATTCATGTCATCTCTTCTCCAAGTTTTAGATTGTCTAGTATTCAAATCTTATCAAAAGCACAATTAAGTAAAAGTATGTTCGTAGTTCGTGTGTAATATAAAAAATTATGATATAAACTACAGGCTTCTAAAGGTGGCACACCTTTTAAACGTACTTTATATTGGTGTGTCAATGATCAAAAGGAAAAATGTATTTGAAGCCTTTCTGTTCTTTAACTTCCTCCCTTATAGTTTGAACATATCACAGTGAGGGCATGCTGTATTCTCTTAGTGTATTGAGCATTTTTTTTCAATCAAAGCTTATAGCTCTCGGCACCGACCATGTATGAGCTCCAAGTACTCAACTTGAACCTGTTGAACTTGTGGATGTTGGAAGACCAGAGGTTCTGTCTACACGAATAGACTAGACACACTTGAACAGTTGAAAGTAATAGACAAAGAGCAAGCGACATTTTTGCGTCTTTTTTACCACAGTTCTGACCTAAGGGATTTCGAATTTTTATGAGACTACTTAGTACACTTTCGTTCTTTCTAAAATTTTCTCTTAGCTAAGCATATCAAAAAAATAATGAACCTAGAAAAATCTTTACAGCATACAATGGCGTACTTAGTGACATCATTAAAAGGAAAAACTCTGAAAGTCCCCAGCTTTGAAACACCAGAAATACAGTTTTAGATGTCCCAGGGCATACCATTATCAGAAAGATTATTCAGAACGGTGGTCATAAAACGCAAATTAAATGTCGCTGACACTCCGTCTACAAATGTTATTGATTACATCATGCAGTAGTCTCCCATAAACTGGAGAAAGTATTGACAGAACCTTGCCATCAACAAAGTCAAGATCTGCTTAAAGAGGGATTGTGCTAATATCGTGCATAAGTCGAACAATTTAGACTATCTAAAATGATTTTCTGATTTAATTTATTCTTATATTTGATTTAAATCCGATCTGTTGAAATGAAAATGGCTGACAGTTCAGTACCAATAGTATGCACACATACATTTAGATAATGTGTAAAATATGTCTACATGATAATATGTAGGTGCAGATTGAAAAAACTGTCGGGATCTCAAAATGGTTAGATTCTTTTTGGTGCACACTCTATGTTCATCTTACTTGAGTCAAAGTATATATTATGAATCTAGCAAATGTTGTTGAGATACCTCTTTTAACTAAGTTATATTTATGGCATTTCTGTTTTATTTTTATTTTTCAAGTCATAAGAAAATAAGTACAGCAAATTCCAAACATTGTTTCAACGGATTTGCAAAATAATTCTCATGTGGAGTAATTTGCAATGGTATAAGGGAAGTACGAAAGTGTTAAACGAAAATATTAGTAATGTAAAGCAGTTTGCTACGCAAAATCAGTCGACTTACGGAAGATAACTTCATGCGAGCTTAAAGCGGACGAAAAACAACAAGAGCCCTTACCATATATGACACTATGCGTGTTGAACCCTCTTTTTTTTACATTCTATACAGTCTTTTATATACAAAAAAGGTAAATCAAGGGCTATAACCAGTGATTTATTAATGCATGAAAAATTTTCTACAAAAATATTATTGTTTTAAAAGTTATAAACACCTGGTACTACCTCTAAGAATCAGCTCAGCAGAAGAAGAAGAAGAAAGTTACGAAAGACC
>JAUUEB010139904.1:0-23540 GCA_032362205.1 Clione limacina
TAGATGCCAGAGGGTATCGCGTGACCTTAATTATCTTATTCTAGGGCGATATTTTTCTCCGATTGAAGATACAGGCCACCTGGCATTCTTGTCTGTTTGTTCAGAAACATCATTTTTTTTATCAAGTGAATAGTCCGTGGTAAGAAATGATTGCAGGTCATAGTTTTTGTGTACATGCAGGAACATTTTTTTACCTTTTGGCTATTTGTTTTTGAAGCTGTGGGTACTGTAACACTGTATTAATTATTGAATCAAAAGATATAAATGATCTTTGAAAAGTCTTTTATAGACGACTAATAATATAATGTATTTTTTTTCTCTTTCTTCGACCATGACCTGTAACTGACTCTTTAAACGATTAATTCATGTGTTCATACCAATAAATAGATGGTTTGAATTCATAATTATGAAACTCAAAATACAAGACGTGATTAAATGTTGCTTAATATTCATCAAATTCAATAAGTTTTTTACATGACTGTAGAGTACTGGACACTTTCATCACTACAAAGGGTTTATTTCAAATATTCTCATAAAGGCTAAGATTAAATGTAGTTGCACATTTTTTACCAATAATTTGAGTTTATTAGTTTAAGACAAGTCCTTCCGTTTGTGATAGTTCCTCGTTTTCTCTGAGTTCTTGAACCTTGGTAATTGTCTGACCATAAGAATTTTTTTTTCATTTACTCATAAGAATAATTAAATCTAGGATAAGATAAGTCATACCGGGGAAATATGGATTTGAACATTATTATGTACCGTATTTGTAGCCAAATTTCACTTTTAGATACTAAAGAACACACTGCGTGACCAACAACATATATTACTGTCAACCACAATTTCATTTCTTTATCAAACAAGTTTGACAATTAGAACGTAAAATAAAATAACTAATCATATATACACGAATTCAATCTGGTTCCGGAATGTATTCCTACCTGTGGCAGAAATATTTTTTATGTCAGTTACACACTTTAAAAGTATTTTGATGATTGCAAAACAAAGGAGTAGACAAAAAGTCCCAGTCTGTGCACAACTAAGAACAAGTCCTACTTGAATAATTTTTTGATTAAAAGTATAGATGGGAAAGTCATTTCTAAAAATCTGAAATTTTTCGCCTCTTTTGACAAAGGGAAGCATCCAAAAATGTAACAAATATATTAGTGTGAAAAGTAGTTTGATCAAACAAAGTTACTGTCGGTCGAGATAATGGACGAATGAAATAAATCCTGGCATAAAATTAATTCGTTTTGTTGCTGTAATCGAAGACAATAAACATAATATATGTCAGATTTAATATTACAAATAGCAATATGTTTTATATTATTGAGGTACAAGACACGAGGTTTTCCCGGATGGATCATTTTTACAAATCAATATAGGCATGAACGTATTTATCAGTTATGCGATATAGCTATGCAGGAAAAGAGTTATTGATTTTGATTGTATTAATACATGTGTCATTGTCTGCTCGTTTTAACGCATACGAAAAGTGATAACAATCGCAGCACAACTCAGGGCAAAGATCTATTTAAATCGCCAGAGATGCGTTTCATAACATATATCTATCCGACATATCAGAGCTTGATCTATAAGACAAGACCTTCAAGTTATTTTTATCATCCCGTTAAGTCCTAAAAAATGAAAAACGGGTTCTGCAGTCAGCAGAAATGAGCCTTTGATTTCCATGATCACGGGGAGACAAGATTCAATTATAATGTTTATAGGGTGATCCTTTACCCTACAAAACCCCAAACTTTGAGTAACCAAACAAAACACGAAAGGGAGGGATGCAACGTCCCCCCCTTTTTGAAATCGTTATAATTGGACTGCTGTTACCAAACTTGGTGTTCAATTCAAGTTAACGGAATCTTATGACCATTAGCGACACAACATAATTCAAATCGGTAAATGTTATGATTGTATGACGTCACATATAAAGTCAGGTGAAAACAATCAGCTTTTAACATATTTTCTTACAAAAAAACACATCAAATTTTGTTGTTTTTGTATGTTGATATCATAAATCAATAATTTGACTAAACACGTATTTCCACTTAAAATAATCCCAACTCCTGTCTAAATCTTGTCTCACACATCCACACAATTCTGTTTTCCCTTTTCCAAAGCTCACGTCTTCATTGAGTGCACCCCCTGCATGCTGCATGTCCACACACACACGAGGTGGAGTGGTCTCAGTCTTCACACAGATCACATGAAGGAGTTACAAGCATCCTTGATCAACACCCCTTCTCCTTTGATCTCCCTCCCTATGACTGGAACAACATTTTCTGCATCCACTTTTATGCTTTCCAGAGACGCAAACAGAAACTCGTTGGACACCGATATTTCTCCTTTTTAATTCTACGACTACGATTGATTGATCATTATTATTATTTTGTGTTTTTATATTTCTATCCGAGATATGAATGAATAAGTAATACGTGCTTCAATAATGTTTACAGTGTTTTATTATTAAAATGTAGGTAGACAAACACGTTTCAAAAAGATGTTAAGTATTCCATAATTCACGATATACGCGACTAAAGAAATAAGAGAAAAAAACATGATTTGGAAATGTTTTCAAGATATCCGTGAATTCAACTGTTCATGAGTTCAACTGTATTATTGTTCATGATTCTTTCTCACCTCCACCTATGTTGCATAATTTTTTACAATTTGTTTGAGCCTATGTTGGTTTGATATCACCTGCACTGTTTAGTTTGACCTTCACTTGTCCTGTTTTACATATGACCAGTATTATATTCTTGATTTTGTAATACATTTAGTTCAATTCCAATGATATTGTTTTTGCCTAACCTTACTTTTCATCTAATAAGAATGTTTTCTTTAGATACATTCTTTAAGATGAAGTTTTGTACAAACCAGCAGAACGTTTCTAACATGTTCATGGATATTTCGTTTAAGTGCTTGTATGTTAGTGTGAGTGTTTGGCGTAATGTCACACTGACTGTTCCCCTGTTTTTGTTCAACAAATGTATGTGCATGTGAAGAGATATGGTCGAAAGGATCCAAATACAGAGTCTCACCCCTCAATAGCCATTTCAAAGACTGTCACAAACCCGTGGTAAAAGAAACAGCTTCATTATTTTTTTCTCCGTGGCTAGTTATTTGTAAAGCTCTCAATCCTGTCGCGTACGGGCTCAACTGCCCAGCAGGGACCCTATTTTCTCCACAAACACACATACAAACCTCTCTCACATGCGACCCTTGCGAGAAATGAAAAGTTCCCATTAAAAATCAACTAGAAAAAATATTAACAGGAGTTTGCACGTTGACAGAGTTATAACTAAAAGGACAGACTGGCATGTGGGACTAGGATGCTACGGCTATGGCTTTATTCTTAACAGTTGCATGTCCGGACGGAATTATGAAGCAAAACTTAAACTGTTATAGCTGCCTTGTAATATTTTTTGCATTTTGCTCGATATAAAGAAGAAATATATGCTTTTTGTGTTCATGTTAAGGCATATTTTTAGGAATTTGTCGAATTCTAGTGTTACTCGACAGTTGCAGAATGCGTGAAACATCGAACATGTCTTGATTATGCTAATTTGAATTTCATACTAAGCGTTTATTTTATCGGTGTAGTTCAGATTCTGCCCCCTCCCACTCTTATTTTAATAGGGGGTACAAAACAAAAGTGGAGATAATTGTGGTGATTTTCGAAATGAATTAGATAATTTAACTAACTACACTGTCAATCGCACATACAAGTTAAATATATATTATCCTCTATATTTAGCAATCAGTTATACTTAATAAAGCATTGTATCGAAGATGAGTGTGACAATTTGTATACGTGCGATATGCCGTCACAGTCTGATGAGTATCGACAGTTCCTCCAGAGGTTAATGTTTTTATCACCATGGAAACTAATCAATCTGCTGAGACAGACGACAAATTTCACCGTCACTGGACCGCATAATTGATGGTGTTAATGATGTGGAGAGAGCTGGAGAAGGGAGGAGGGATATGGAGGGAAGGAAATAGAGAAGCGAAGGGAAATCCTAAGGAATAAGGATTACATTTTTCGAGGTTGTTTTAAAAAAATTGTATCATTAAAATTCTGGAGGTCATATCGAAAAGGCTGTAGTATCATTATGAGTTGTTTTATCGCAAACATTTCTTACTGGACGGTTTCGACCTCGGGTCATCAATTTCACATGGCAGACACGTTAAACTGAGGCCACCATATTTCCTTTGTAGAATAAATTACTATGATTGTGATTAATTGACAGAAAGAATTGGAAGAAAAGATATAGGAATAATAAAAGAGAAAGAAAGACAGAAAGAGTCGGGGAGGGGTGAGAGAGAAGACCTTTATTTAGATAATCATTATATAAATAGGCATGAAGCACATACAAAATGTGGAAACAAACATCTAAATGTTTGAAATCTTCACCATCATTTTCTGAAAGAATGCGTTAAGAACTGCGTCACTGAAAATCTAAAGAAAATTGAGAACATACTACGGAATTGTCAAAAGCCGTAGCAACGATCTTAAAGAACTAAACGATCTCAAAGAACTAAACGATCTCAAAGAACTAAACGATCTCAAAGAACTGAATGAATTAAGATATTACAATAAATAAACGATACTAAAATCCCCGATTAAAGAGGCTCGTGTAATTTTGTGAATGATTAAAGAGCTTGTAACAGGCGTACGAAGTACAGTCATAGACCACTTAAATTTGGACTTTCTGAATAGGAAAACAAATTTACATGACGGTTGATTCTGCAGGTATGAAATAGGCGGAACAGACGAGTGTCCTATTAGCATGGTTCCTTTGACACAGATGACGGGGAGTGTATGAATTCTAAGTTAGCTCGGCCCCCCTGGTCATGAAGCATTAAATGTGTGCAGAAAAGCGGACATAGCGATCTTAAAAGGGAGAAGCACCACCTTTTGTTGGCTGTCAATAGCCAGTTTTCACGCCAGATTAGAAGATTCTTTTGGTTCGAGACGACCATAGCTCGCAATTTGGGATAGCGGGGTATTGTCCCAGGCCGTCAGTTCACGGCCCATGTCAATTTTTATCCAGTTGCCGTTACGGTTTTTCCCCGTACCCCTTTAAAAGTTTTATGTTACGATTGAGATACACATTTGTGAAGTGTTTGTCGGGTGAAAATGGTGCAGTCAAGGGGAAAATCACTAGATTATCTGACGTCGACGGCAGTTTGTGTCTGGACCAGTCATCGACACACTTTGTTTTTCATGGTTAAGATGTCTTCATAAAGATTTATAAAAAAAATAGCTTCATGTACCTCAAATTTTTATCAAGACCAGCACCTGACTGAAGACAAGTTACGGGTGAATAAATTCGTACAGCAACAATGCTAAGGTGCCAAACATTTGACGTTTATATTCATATTCTAATGTCATATCTAACTGATATATGTCATGAAGTAACTAAGGTAAAGCAGGACACTTAGGAATAGTTAGTTGAATGTCTTTGAGCTATAAGGAAAAGATAAACGTGTAGAACCCGTCGTAGAAGGATTACATAACTTCTAAAATAGTACCATATAATTGGCGACGTGTTTTACCACACCAGATAAGGCATACGATGAAGTGATTGTGGGTCAGCTGAGGTCAGTGACTCAATAAATCTACTCTTAACACCCAGGTTATGGCTCAGACTGGCGTCAGGAGACCCGAAGCGTTCAAGCAAAGCTGATTTGGGCGGAGTAGCGAGCAGCACCAGTTCGTAATCCTGGCCGTCAATATGTGGATAAAACCGGCACTGATCCTCTGCAGAAAAGCTTATTAAGACTTATTCCTCTTGGAATGCAAAAACGCATTCAACCATAATTCATCGTATAGAAATTGTTCAGCATGGACTCGCATACAGGGAGGGTTCAACCCAGGGCCAGACTTAAGTCTGTTCAGAAGCAAAATACAGTGTCCTATGACATGATACTGAAATATGGATTCAGAAAAATATGTAGAAAGACTTGAGACTGAAATATGGATTCAGGGGAATACGGATGCAGAGAGGCTTATTTAAAGACGGTTTAAAGCATGGATTCAGCAGGAAGAGATAAGATGCCGAGAGACATGAGACTTAGGCATATATTCATGAAGGGACGGATGCAGAGAGACACGATACTGGAGTATGGATTCAGGAAGAGATGGGTGGAGTTAGACATGAGACAATCTTATCAAATATGAGTACCAATATAAATGAAGCTGCTTACCTTCTTAAGACTCCACCTAACAGGGAGGCATTGAGACATTCTGGAGGGGATAATCTTCTCTGTACTTCGGCCACTGTGACTTTGTACTTTGAGGTAGAGCTGAGGAGTGACAAACGACCTGGTACTGAGCAGAAGACGTCAGCTGGTGAGGCGATATGTGAAGAGACGACTAACTCCTTGCTGTTCTCGTTTTTCGGCCTGATACCTGGGATAATAGAGTAGAAGTCTGTGGGTGGGTGTGACCAATGAAGAATGATTGAAGCGGTTTTGTCAAGCAGCACATATATAAACATCAAATAAACGTTTTTGTTAGAAACACGCGTTTAAGAATTTTAGTAGTTCATCAATTTCATTACATGCATGCAAAGATACAAGTCTATAAAGGACATGAATAGCACAAGATAATTGTTGAAGGAGAATTGTTTAATTATACAAAAAAAAAAAAAACATCTAAGTGTGACAATAAAAATTCTGCAAAATTCCATATTAATCATCCAAGGTAGAAGTGTAAAACTTGGTGTTAACTTTGTATTCTTCCTGTGTTCACTAGTACTGTTAGTGTAGCGTTTTTGTATACTGTTAACCAAAACCAAATTGTATTTAAAGTAAATACAATTACGTATCTTATATATGTGCACTAGTAGACTTTTAGTAATATAAGTTGCATTTATTTTGGGTAAGAGCAAACAGTAAAAGTGGTTCATTTCATTTCAGGGTGAACTAATAGCACGAAACTTACTACTATACTTAGATTATTTACAAAAAGCATCAGGTTTCAGGTTCGTAATGCTTCCTTTCTCCTTATTACTACTTTATACCCGCGGCACAATTCGTATTAGGAAGAGACAATGGTATTCGTCGCGTTGTATACACTTTACTGAATTTTATTACTCGGAAGCGACGAGATTTCTGGTGGCTTAAAAGAATAAACTGTTAAAGGAAAACAAGACCGTAATTTATCTTAAAAAATGAGTATGCAAGTCGACAGGTCCTTGATAAAGACATCTTAGGTCTCGTGAAAGGAGTGAATGAAGATGTTTTTGTTAAGAGATCTTAACATTTTGTTAGAGGGCAAACTCGATTTAGCGAAATAGGATTACGGCCTGCAGATGCATTCTATGATGTGATTACAGGATCCATCGGCCCTAGGAGGCCAGCCAAAATAGGAACGGGGGAAAGCCTACAAAAAACTAGAGACGCCAACGACAGAAGTTAGTTTGGCCAAAACAGCTCTTCGTCTTCAATCAAGAGGACGCTAATGAGTTCTTCAAACAACAAGGGCAAATACTCTCAGGTCGTTTCCGATCGCGCTTAGTTTGTTTACGCGCGTGTTTAAACTAGGTGGTGTTGGTGGACTTGATTATGTAAAAGATAAACATTAAGAGCATTTACACTCACTGTGCATACTTTGAGCAGCAGATATAAATTTTGATAGTTAAAATCAATAACGATTGCATTAGCATGGGTAAACTGAAGCTGTTTGTTCAGATTGGAATTATTCTGATAAAATGAAGAATAAAATAATGAATATTTTCTGCTGCTATTGCTGAGAAAATGGCATATTATTACTGCTAATTGGGAAATTACAAAGTTTATATCAAGTTGTAGGACTTCTAAAATCAAGCATTGAAATACCTTTGTTGTACGCAAAAATAATCAAAATATTAAATTAAAAAAATAATACACAGACACGCATTATTTATGGCCATAAAAAGAAAGTCAAGCCCAAAAATTACGTATATATTTTTTTGAAATCTAAATTATGCGTGCCTTACTTAAACATGAAAAAGAAAATTATCAACAGTGATAAATAACACAAGCATCATATTTTTAGTAATGTGTGTGCATTATCAAAAGAGTAGAATTTGCAACAGATCAAGAGTTCAGACTATAATGACAGTAATCCAAACTAGATAACGGAAGAGCCCGCGACTATTGTCAAAGTTGGGCAAAGGTGTCCCTGAAGTGATTACTTCGGCCTAGAAGCCGAGATTCCCACCCCCTGTGGTATAGGGTATCACCTTAACCAAGCAATTTGTCAAGGTGCGAAAGAACAACCTCAAGTCCTCTTCACAAGTCACCCATTTCTGTCAACGGCCTCACTTCCGCTCAATGGCGGAGTCGGGACCGTGAGCGCATGCCCAAATCTCAAAAACACGGTCAGAAAGCCTTGCAGAATGATGGGAGTCAAATTTCTTGGTCGCTTGCTGAATAGCCTTCCCGCAGGTGCGCTCTGTGGTCCTGTAATATTCCGGACCCCCTGGGCAGGATACAAACACCTCCCGCTTTCGGACCCGATTAGCATCATTACCCAGCTACTGGAGACTTTCAATGACAGACTTGTATTTTACATGTTTGGAATAAAAAGGGACACAGAAAAAAGTGACGATGGGATATCTTTGGCTGACACGAGGAAGGTTGACTGTCCTGAAATCTTGGATGTTGTGTTTACGACAGTCAATGCTCATGTCAAAAGGCATCATAAAGACGTAGTCAAAGGGGATCATAAAGACCTAGTCAAAAGTTGACAAGATATTGAAATAAGTGGACGGATTTGACAACGAAAGATGAGCAAAAAGAGAACCAAAGAGGGAACGATAACTTGTCACCGCGTTGGCAGTTGGAAGCTAATAAAGGCAAAGATATGTTTGACTGAGATACGATAGTGAACTAAATTCACATAGTATGGAATCGCGACGATAAATATACAAATCATGCCACCTAAAAGTATAGGAGACCTAAAAAGCCAAATAACTGAATGAAAATCCATGTAAAAACGACAACTTAAAAAAATCCACTGATATCATGTTCTATTAGGCCACCCCTGTTGCAATAGAATTAAAAGCATTGCGTCTAATACAATATGTTTATAATTTAACTAGCTTTGTGCACGGTATACTAACATAACAAAAATATTAAAGAAGTCTTAATAACAATCAATCTTTGAACAATACAGAGCTTTAAACATTTTAATATCTTTCATTGGAGATGGATGGAACTTCAACATTCCTTACATTAACTTAGATCGATATCATACTATAGGTTCATTCGGTGCAAGTGAGTATTGTAGGACTTTGTGAACTTTTGACTATGTAGTCTCTAATATGTTCAATATAATCAAGTGTCCATGACTCTCATGTAGTACTACAAATGTAGCATCAAAGAAGACAATATCATGTACATTGTCAGACACTTCCAGCCTTCGAAATCGATTTCTTCAAGACTTCCTAAGTATAGCTATCGATTCCCCTCTGTCTCTTAAAATGTGACATTTACTTGACCACTTAGTTCACAATTGACGTACTTTAGTTTTTGTCTAAGGTTACATGGACGTGTTGTATTGGTTTTAAAGCGAGATGTAATAAATAGCATTGTCAATCAGAAAATCGGCTTTATCCCGACATATTATCCACTATTTCTAAAACACCATTCAAACGAAATAGAACAGAAAATGCTATTGATAATTGTTATTTGGTTCCTACATACCCAGTAAGGTTTTCTTCCTAACTGCGTGTGCTTGATTTTACTTTATTTCCCCCACCGTTACCAAATTCTTCACCTTTCCCTCGCACATAGATAGATATCTACCTACAACTCCAATATTTCATACCCTTTCTTCCTATCATATTCCCTTTACACATTAGTTAAATGCTATAAATAAATAGGATTTTCTTACCTTTTCGTATGACAGAATTGTGGTGGTCGGTGAGATATGAACTTCCGTCATCTATCTGTGGCTGTGGAAATAATATTGACGTCACTTTAGATATACGTGCTTGGGTAAAGATATAGACCTATTAAACGACATGAACAAATTATCACAATTAGACACAAATACGATCAAGTACAGGTCATACAACAGAAACCCATAATGAACGGGTCACCTCATATCTCTTGGTATATTTGAAACATGCGACAACATAAATTTATTATTACTAAAGAAAATAGGATCCCCAACGATAACGACAATTACGTTTATTTAGTGGCTTTCTAACAAAGCACTAAGTCAAAAACTTTACAAATTATAACTTTAATTTACTTAAAAGAAATCAACATATGATCTTATCCATATCATTTTAAGGATAAAATGCGAAATGTGCAATTTCTCGGTAACATGTTCGTGGCACGTGACAAATTGTTTACGCAGATGGATTCAGTTACTTCACTATTATAGAAATCAGCTGATACCAAGATCAAACACGACATCATATTATGTTCCTTATTATTCTAGTCTTATTTTTATTTAACCATAAATGAATCTGTGTTTTTCTATTGAACAATTGAGAAAACAAAAAATAGGACGATCAGCATTTCTTTTATAATCCAATCGCTAGAGGCTATTTTGTAATTTCCTGCACGCGCTTTCAGAGTCTGTGTCAAATGAAGGGCAAATGTAGGGACCACACGGAATTTCCCACTTGTTCAAATGTTTTTACGAGTTATTGCATTTATTAAGTCAAAGGGCAAATAATTATAATAACCAGAAACGATATTGAAACACGGAATATCTACGGGTGGGGAGAATAGACACATGGAAAAAATTACAGTGGGTGAGCCCTGCAGCATCTTTCCCTTTATCGCATGGAGCATGTTTCCCTGTCCTTTAGAGTAAGACGCCCCTAGTCATTTACATAACAAATATTTTCATCTCTGAAAAGCAACTGTTGACATTTTCTTTTTCAACTTTTTATTAGATGGCGTTATCTACCATACGCTTATCTCTCCCTTACGGATTTCACTCTTCTGAACCCCCATTCTCTTTCGCTTCAACTACTTCGTTTCACTTTATAAAAAGTTGTAATTAATACTGAAAAGGGTCTTAATATTGATATAAAAACCATGCTACTTCACAAATCACAGAGTATTTTAAGACCGCTAAGTTATCCCAACGTTCACTCATCAATTAATGCTCTTCAAATGTCTCAATCTATCGTTCATTATTAATTGCATGATGCAAATCTCCTTTATGTAAACAATTTTGTCGACAATTAAAGGCGTTACACAACTCAACGGTTTCCCTTGATAATCCCACGATGAACTGTCCTTTAATCTATAAATACTTCAGACATGTGCATGTTATTCTTTTTTATCACACTAACTTCTAATTCAATCATTATCTCTTCTGACACTTTTTATCAATTTTTTATCACACATTGTCATAATTTAATATCAAGGTCAAAGAAAAAAGAGCAAAAGAGCAAAAGGGTCACAACAATGACCGCGCATTATATTTTGTTATCAACAATGTTTTCTTTCCATCGTGTTTCCTCCAAACCAAACTTAATTGGTTACCATCGCTGTTCATTATTTCACCAAATTTGATAAAGACTCATGGACAAGATGCCTGTTGTCATATAACGATGCAGATGTTCTTGTCTGGAAATGTTGACACGTGACGTGTTGTCGTCCTCTCGAGAATTGATCTTCCACTACAGAGTAAAAAGGCTTTCGCTTGGCCCCTCTGTTTGATCTACTTGTTTAGAACCATCAACACAATAGCTTGTTTCAAGTGTTAAATTTGTCCGTGGCTCGCGCTGGACTCACCGCTTGGTGACCAAGGTCTTCATCATCTTTGTTGACTCTGTTTTCACGGTCCATCGTGAGCATAGAGCTATGATCGGGAGTGTCAAAACGCCGGCTGTCCCTGCTCACCTCGATGTGGGGTCGCCGAGGACATGTGCGATTACACCAAATATCTCTATTTCAATCAATGTCTTGAGATAACATTGCCTATGCTTTTTTAAAGATATTACTTTACTGTTCTAGCACATAACATTAGGCGAAAGTGAATAAAATAAGACACACCTTATCTGAAAATACAATGGAAAATAGTTTTTCTTGTGGCAATTGTCGTTCGACTAACCTTAAATACCCCACGGATGATGCACGTAACATTCAAATAGTTTTGAATCTATATGGAGGAAGAAAGAAAGACCCTAACTAAACACTGTTGAATGAGAACAAAGTCACATTTGATGTACATGTGTATCGGCAATGCGATGTAACATAACTAACATAATACTTCAAACTAACAAGTTCGGCCATCAAAAAATCAAATTCGCTACCCTCATCCATATTCTATTCCTGATAATGCTGGTACCCGGGTGCGACCCAGTGGTTGAGGGGTCAGTGCTTGCTTTGTCAACTAGCGTAACAAAAGGATGTAATGAGTGTCAACATAAGCGTCGTGGAATCGTTGTCTGTGTGACATTGGTGTGACCCTGAAACAGCCTTGTATAATGCATCTCTGCTTCAAGGTCACATCAGGTCATCGGACATGTCAATTTGAGAAGTGGCCAAGTTCGAAAGAATAATGTCGTAACCTCGCTAGTTTCTAGACTAAGTAAGAATGGCTAGAAATAAATTTACAGGCTTTTATATTATTTTATCTTTAATTTCTTACTTTTTTAGTGCTTTACTGGTGCTTAACGCTTTCAAATAATCAAGCCAGGGGTAAAAAATCCCTATTTACGAGTCCAATAGATCATTATCATTATTTTGATAAAATTATGAATTTTGGGGACAGATGATGGCAAATTTGTCAATCAGCAATCGAATGTTAAGACGGGTGAGTAAATACTACTCACGAACGGATCCATAAATCACTATTGTGGCTTCGATACTGCCATTTGACTAAGGACATGCATCAGTCTATGCCTCGTTGAGTACAACTCAGTGTTCCGGATAAGCCTAATGTGACAGTGATTAGGAACTAACAGTCTTTAACAGTCTCACTAACACTGGGCGGTCACAGCTCTTTACAGTCTTGAGTACATGAAAACACAAAGCGCGTGCACCGACAACGACTCGATGACCAGTTAAAACGTGCATCGCGACTGTCCCGTGGTCACTTTAATGGATCAGTCATGAGCACTTAGTCACGTGAGTAGATGGTAATCACGTGCTGCTTCTTGTCCAATCATCAATCCGTTGACACTGGTTGACCTACTTAATCATTGTACGTATAGTACATTTGTTCTGAATGCTCTCAAGTATCAAAAGACCATGCTATTCAGTCCATTTTGGTCACTTGACGGAACAGGAAATAGGAAGTTAATTGTCTTTACATGACAGAATGTTCTATTGAAGACTTTCACTTAACAGATCGCGAAAAAGGAATTGGCTTTGGAAAAAGCGTATTTGAATCAAGGGTATATTTCAAATTTGTCCTCGCTTTCATTCTAGAGCGAAATCAAATGAAAAGAGTGCTGATGGTCAATAGCTGTTATTGGCTTTTTTATCTTGAAATAAAAATATAAATTTAAATACTGTCGGCGTCAATGAACTAGAGTAAGGAAGAAAAACAGTTTTAGCATGACGTTTCTTAGAAACGTTTAGACAAGATTATCATCTTAGTTGGCCTAAGCATTCAATTTTGACCACAGATGCGCTGTGTAAAACTTCATATCTTGGATGAAAAGAGATGTTTAAAACACTTAGTACTGACTCAAATAATTGAGAAAGTTTTATCCCTTCAATTCGTGGCTTCCTTACTCTAGATAATTTGCTTTCTCAACCGTTGAAGGAAGCTCAAGTCACATGGTGAGAGCCACATCAAGACTGTCTAGGATGCACAATTAACAGAGTCCACCCAGCAGGCAAAGGGATCAACCATAGATTAGCACAGTCGTGACGTGACAATATTTCAAGGTTTTAGAATGATGCATGACGTCATGGGTTAAAGGACAGAGGAATGGCAGAAAAACACATTCTGACTCACATAAACCGGTTATATCAGTATTTCTTTTTTTCTGTGTACTGTTTCTTTCACTTTTTGATCAATCATATTCTCAAAACATGATTGTACCTAAAATAAATTAAAGTGATTCATTCATTTGATGAATGATCTCAGAGTAAAAAATGTTTAAAAGAGAGAGCTCATTACGAATGTGAATCTATCTGCATTGAAAGCAATTTATTTTACAGACCCTTTTAAAAATCATGACCGCATTCTAAGTTTTACTTCTATAAAATGATCAAACATTTTTAGATAAATAATTGTCTAAACTAGAATCGGGATAAAGTGACAGAAGATTCCAAGTCGCGTTCTTCACACATTAGAACACAACAGGGGCTCCACTCGCCCCCTCTAATTTCCTAAGATCTTCTTAATATCTTTCCCTCTGTCGAGTTCTCAGCAACTATTATAGGGCGCATCTCTCCCACTAACAGGAGGATAGAAATTCCACCCCTTTGCCGACATCTTTTATTCCTCTCTTCAGCTGTGAAACGCCCATGATAACAAGGCATAATTGACGATCAGATATCATATAAAATTTGTCAGGAGGAGGATGAGGGACTATAATGACAACGTCAGTCATTTTCAGAGAAGATTCTTTATACAATCTTATAAAATATATAATTTAGATTAAAGGATTTATCTTAATATACTAAGCTAGATAAAATAATTAAACGCATATAACAAAATTATAAAAATGAAACACTCTCAGAGTTAACTGATTGATATTTTCGTAAATCTTACTTTTTAAGAAAGTATGCTATTTTTTTTCTTACAAAACTATTAAATGAACAAAATCATAACCGAAAAATGGATAAAGATACTTGAAAACATACGGAGAATTTGTTAACATAACCGTCCAGCAGCAGATATACAAGATATAAAAAATGGAAGACCTTAAGTTCAATTTAATCCTGATCTGCTGTAATAAGTATGGTAAGAATTATTTTTTCGATATGTAGCAGGACGTTTTTTGTTTAATTTCTCTTTCATCAAAACCTAATAAACAAAGAATGCATATCTTCATACAGAAACAAACATAGTGATGGCCCTGATTAAAAAGGAAATGGAAATTAGAACCAATTAAAATTTCTCACCAGCTTGGCAAATGCTTAAAATCGAAGAAATAAAACGCTGGGTTTAGATAATTATCTGAGCGTCTGGACACACAATACACAGTCCAGGCATTATTCCTAAGAATAGGAGTGCCACATAGGAAATGACAATCGAACTGAAGGTCGTTCCAACGTTTTGTCTAGTAAAATTGTGTTAACAGGGGGCGTGTGTGAGGGAGACTATTCTTAAGTAATGATGTGTGTTTTTTTCTGTGTGTGTACGTTCCTGTGGTGAGTGAGTAGAGTAAAACAACGATGATGTGTCGGAAAAAACACCTCTAAACTGGATATGGGCTGAATCGATGTAGTCTTAATTCAAACTAAAAAAAACGATATAGTGTTAAATACCGGAGACCAAACCTCTTCAGGCGATAATATGACGGATGTCGTTGTTTAATCAGCCTACACAAGGCACGGATGAGGTGAATGTAAAAACTAAATACTTGGAATTTGAATTACATTATGAAAGCCTCAAAAGATTAAATCTATGTCTTAGACCACGACCAAAAAAGACTAATATAAACGTTTGACAACATTGCCACTTTTATTAACTTGAAACACTTTTCATCATACATACATTATACATGTCAATATAAGGTCGAACTTTAAAACATGTGTACGCATGCAGATCGAAAAAGTTTTATAAAAATAGTCAGCTGGTGCATTAAACAATATCAGGCTTGCCTGTTTACATAGAACAGCTTGAAACATTTCTCAAAACAGGTATGACATGCAGATGGAAGTTGGGTCAACGTAGTTTGTTATTATCAGCTTTGAGAGGTTTGACTTCTCTTCTGGTCTTTTAATCTTTGACCCCTAGCCTGCTGAGACGGATGACCTCACGCACATGTCAAAAAAGGGGAACCAGGCAGACAATCCTGGTGTAATTATCATTGATAGATTGGAAAAAACTGAGCAACAGGATTGAACACTTTTGAAACGTGCCTTTCTTCTCACGAAAAATTGACACAAAACAGTGCTCATTAAGTGACAACTCTACAGAGGTTGAAGTTCAAAACTAATACTCTAGTATAATTCATTTTTAGCCAAATTTCTACACAAATAGTAACATTTATATTTGAGTCTGACCGAAACTGTCCACACGAGATTATTTAACATACGATTTGGGACTCGTGCGACGCCAAATAAACAACCCTCTATTCGTCTAGGCACGCCGAAATATACATTATCTATACATCCATCCATGCATCCATCTATTCACTCGTCTAAATAACTTTTTGAATATCAAAACATGAGAAAGGCGAACACATCGCTAGATAAATCGAATAGAACAAGACAAATACATGAGACAGAATGACAAATCACACAAACAGCAGGAAATACAAGTTTGTTTACACCATCCACACAACGGAAACAATAGTTTAGTAAAAAGTGGGACGAGCGAATTGAATCAATATGATGAAAACATTGAGCAAAACGCTGTAACAGTGAACAGAGCGGAACACAGTTCCGATTTCCGAGAGGAAACGTTCACGGGTATTCAGAAAAGAAAATGGTCAATAAACAAGGGGCAACCACTGAGCCAGTATAGAATCGGAATAATGATGGCTATAGTTTGGAATTATTTATTTTCTGTCTTCCGCCGTGGCCTCTGATTGGTCAATATGGATACTCCCCGTCGTGCTTTTGTCATTGGTCGAATCTGCCCATGACAAGGGGAATGAATTCACGGAACTCTCTACAAAGAGAAATCAATTACTCCGTGTTAAAATGTACTGAAAAGAGACTGGAGAAATTGGTAAAAGGCTTGAAAAAAAACGGAGGCGTGAAAAGTGCAAGTCACATCCTACAATAGCGGCAGTATAGCATGGAATGAAAGGGGGATGAGATGGATAGATCGATCGATAGGAGAGAGAAATAGAAAAAAGGAGAGAAAGAAAAAATGAAAGACAGATAAATTCAGGGAGAGAGAGAGAGAGATATAGAGTTAGAGAGAAATAAACAGAGAGATGGAGTTATGACGGTGCCAGGGGCTCGGGCACTGAATTCTGCTGACTCCATGAAATTCAGAAAAAAATGTATGTTAGGGCCAATCCCGACAACTTTGTTGGTGTGTTGGAAAAGAGCATTTTCGTGATTTTTTATTTTTATGTAAGGTTTTACAGTGCTATCGACTCAAATATGTCATTTAAGCGCTATATATATATTGCTATGGCACTATTGCATCAGACTAGTGAAATTCAAACTGTCCGGACAGCAATGGCACCAGACTAAACTACTTCCGGTTATCCATTTTTCAAAGTAAATACAAATATACACGGTAATACCTCATCAAATTAAGATTCTGTGAATCTTATTTGATGGTTACCAGGCCAAGCACTTAGCGCAATACCGATGGTTTTATCTTCGTCTTGAATCATTTCCTTTATCTCAGAACTGTGAATGTCTGTCGTGGGAGGTCTTTAGTCTTTAAAACATATCAATGTCTTGACCTTCTCCCATCCAACAGTTAAGACATAACTACAGAGACGTGTGATCATTGTCAGAACAAGACTTGAGGCCACGCTCGAGCTCCTACTCTATGATGATGTTTGTTTGTGCAGCTCGTATAACATATTAGTTTGTTTGAATGTGGTTCCCTATCTTCGCCGTCTCAAACAGTATCATTGCAACAATTTGGAGACAACACGGCGCTCGAATGTTGTTAGGTGGAAATTCTTAAAAAACTATTTGTTTGCACAATGTTAAGTTGCACCCGATACTCGACTAGGCGTAGCAGAGGAGATTAGGTAAGTGACATGAAAAGTGAGGACCTGCAGTAGAGAAAGTTTACTTCAAAAACATTAGCTTCTTGTAATCGCTCTAGTCTAGGGTCTGGAGTATTAAATGACAATGAATTGATAATTGTATACAAAGAGAACCGGAAATACTGTGACCAACGTAAATAAAGTTTTACTTTGGGTGCGCTGAGTGTGTGGTAATATATTATGACAATGATATTTCTTGATGGTCATTTTAGATTTTGCTATTTCAGGTGAAAATATCCCGTCCAAGAAAATGAGAAATAATTTCGTAACTGTATGAGACAATAGAAGATTGCAGTTCCCCAGATCTTGCGTGAAAGTACGAAACAAGACGAGTCTTTAGTTATATAGTTAAATCAAATATGAACGAGGAATTAATTCTACCTCTATACTCTCATACAACGTACACACGTGTAACGAAGTAAACTAATTCTGACATCCTATAATTTTGTCATCGTCAAACACTGTGACAAGTGATCAATACGTGTTACACGTGACCCGTATAATTCTGAAGATAGACTGGAGACAGAATAAACCGGATTATCACAATTATCATCCATTAAAACTCAATCATTATAACACTTTTAAAACAAAGCAAGAGCTCAATATTCTATCGTGTGCTCATCAGAATGGCTCAGATTTTACTATTTGAGTGAGATGGACAATCTCTTATAGGCAGTTGAACTGAATTATTGTCTAATTTGTACCACATACACTTCATTTTAACTTTATAAATCCTTTTTTTTTAATTTAAGACCTAGGCGTCCACTTTTCCCATTCAATTTATAAACCCAATGCAGACAAATCAAAATTGCAGTAAATGAGGTTAAGTGTGACAGAACTAGCCAGATACTCGATCACATTAGGTCAGCTGACAAATGTCGTTGACATGGTCACTCATTAACTTAAGATAGCTTTAGTTTAGTGACGTCAGTGACATCATTTAAGATGTTCAAGCGAACCGTTTACCTGATTGATTCTACATGTATTTAATCTTAAGAGAAGAAAAAATGTTCAAATCTATCAGAGCCATATGTCTTGTAAAAGTGTAGACGTTAGTGGCGTTTCATTGGCTGGGAATGATCTACAGTTGTTAATCTAAAAAACATACAAAAGTTAAACCAGATTTAGGCCTACGGGAAAATAATATACGAAACGCAATAAAAAAAAAATAACATTTCGGCATTATAATTATGGTATATTGATTTAAGTTTCATGTTTTATTTGTTGTATATCAATAGCAATCACAATCATTTCTTTGTATTTACCATTTTTTTCAACAACCTATTCCTTTCTAACACACCATTAATTGTATTTTGAAAACTTTTTAGGGAAATGATTTGGAGATGTTAAATATTGCTTTGCCTTTGAATACATGTTATTAAAAATAAACACCATATGCCACACTTCTGTCAGTCGTGTTAAGTAAACCAATTCATAAATATGTCAACAGGATACAGGCGAAGTCTTTTAAATATCTGAACCAGGTCAACAAACAGATCCAACAACAGAGTGACTTCAAAATTTCATTTTCTGCCTTGAGGCAAGATTCAAGATAACTTGATTTTTCACTTGGAGCAACGTTAACCTGTCACTCGTAGCTTTTACAACCAAGATATTGTTTGCCTTGAGACGGTTTATATAGCAATAATTTCTTCTTATTGTCCATATCTCTTGAATTTGTCAAACGGCAAACAAGCCTTGGAAATAGTCCCAGAGTTTTCCGTCATGGACGGGCTAGAAGAGCACCTTCTTATTCCTTTTTTCGAAGAGTGAAAATAGACCATCAGTCTTCTGTCACCTGTTTCAGATGTATGTCTGAGTTTGCAGGATTTTTTTGAAGCAATTGAGAGTGCTCAGCTCTCCGGACCCGTAAGATTCTTAAGAAGACATAGAGACACATCGGGCGTCCTTGTCGCACCGTTGATCGCATCGTGTTGAAGAATACAGCATTGATACAACGATGAGAAAGCGATTAAATGTCATTATATTGACACAAGCGGACGACATAGTGCCAAGAACGTGCTGGAAAAATAAACTTAACGATGAACTTATTTATGGGATAGTATTATAATGTTATTTTGAACGTTGATTCCATGCATGACTTGAACTTCAACAACAGTCTACCGACATGGCAGCATAGATGAATGATGTTTCTCATGTAGATTCTTTGGACCATAGCATGATGTCATGTTTGTATCAAGACATAGTTATTTTGTTTCGCATATAGAAAAGTTCTCTTTTGTTTTCAGTATGGCATGCATTCATTAACAAGTTTGCTTTGGAGAAACAATGTCAAAACTGTGTCATTGGAATGATATTATATTAGCATACCACAACTGATTGCTTGACAGCATTTGTAAATGCTATTCATATATTGATATTGTATAGATTTTTACAGGGATGTCCTAGTACAGTAAAAACGTTGTGAAGGGCAACCATCTGGTTACTCAGCTTATTAAAAACACATGTTGCAAACATCATTTAACATTTATGACAGGAATGTCGTTCAATAGTTTAACTACGTTGGGCAATCAATCTACCAACTCTTTCTTAATTAAATTTGAATGTCCTCATTACCAGATATTCTTCAAAGAATAGCATGACCAGCCACAAAAAAGAAGCTATGATGACTAAAGCGGATAAAGTCGCTACTGTGGTGCACGAGCGAGAAAACATTTAGAATATAATAATATATTATGACTTCTTAAATTAAAATTGTCTACTTTGAACGCCAATACGACTAAATCTTTTCAAGATACTAAAATTGATGAGTTGCTATTCTGAAAAAGGAGACAGTATCGATTTTTGCTTTCTCTAAGTAGCATTAGGGTTGTCCTAAGTCTAGATTAAAAAGAATGCATTCAAGCACAGAATCGAAAGTGCTAAACGTAACATTCGCAATGTATTCACCTTAAGACACTCTAAAGATAAAAAAAACAACAACGAGTAGTTCCTTGCACTTATATATTCTTCATAATAATAGTGTGATGGTAGGACATCATTTTACAGTTAATTTAGATGGGGAATTCTATATCGAGAGATTGGGTCGGTGATATAAAGAAATAAAGACATGGCTGTGAAAAAGATTTCATGAAGCCCATAACAAGGTTTGCTTTTCACATGAAAAAAAACAAAGGAAATGAAAACGAATATAGAGTAACAGAGAGAAGGATTTCACTTACTTGGTTGGCATCCTCTAAACCAGCAAGAGGATTGGGATGGAGGGAAAGAAGAGCTGGGTCCTGATCAAGACCTAAACCATGATGGCCGCCATGATGTAGTACATCCGGTCTTCTGATGCCTGTCATGTAGTCAGGTCGCCGTGTGTCGTATGCTGTGAGTCCATGATGCATGTTGAGGGGGTCATCACGACGTGCTAAGACATTACGATCTGAATGTAACTGGTTATAGTGCTGACCAGCTGTCTGTTGGAAGGGGTTGACATGACTGTGGACAGAATGATGTTTGGTTTGATAAGTTATGATTAAGCTATCATTATTTAGAAGGACATTTTAACAATTGAAAGTAGAGGGCTGATAGGACTGCCAGTTAAAAAGAAACAAAAAAGAGAACCGAAGGACTATTTTATAATCTGCTGCCAAGGGAATACCAAGACAATATCATACATCCAGCACTTGATAAGTTGAGAACAAGGACACACAAAAGTACTTTTGAACATCAAGATCTTCAAAAGCTATGATCACACAGTGAAGACTCAAAAACGAAATCAGGTTGCGAGTTATGATAATGAGGTACATCAAAGCAACATTTAATTTCAAAGAAATGAAGATTAGATAAATCGAGGACCAATTGGCACGTTGAAATCTAATGAATAAAAGTTTAAAGAAAGCATCTCACCTGTAAGGATCTACTTGGCCATGATGGTGAAAGTCCACAGCTTGCTGAGGTTGGTATGGTGGTGGGAAGTACGGTGGCTGGAAGTCTCCAGCTGGTGTGTGAGATAGTCGTGGTGCTCCACCAAAGCCACCTCCACTCGTGCTGACCAAATGTCCAAATCCTCCATGACCAACGAGGTCTTGGCGACGGTCCTAGAACAAAAAGAAATAAAATGTTAGATAAGATATTTCCATCCAACTAAGTCCCCTTGGCATGTCATATTTGAAAAATGCCCATGTTTAACGTCTGCATCGACACAGGTGAGGTTATATCAATGTCCTGCCTTTGTTCTATTCTTGTATAAGGACAATAAAGAAGTCATAATTGAATACTTTTATACTGGGATGCAGTTTAACGGCTTACTAATTTGTATATAAGAATATTGCAATTACTGTGCAACTGATCGCTATGGTTATTGACATGAATTGCAAGACAAGTTTTGTCGAGGTCTTATTACGGTAACCAAGCCGAAAAAATAAAGAGTGTCAACATTGGACTTGGTAAATCGATATCACTCAGGAAGCACTGCCGAATCAGACTTTCGACAATATATAGGATACTGGATATTTGAACGAAATGCTACCTTGGTAAATGGTAAATACTTCCTAAAAGTATGAGAAATTAATAACCGGCGTTGCAGGATTTCCAATACATATATAATACAAACTACTGATCGCTGCATCCTTGTTATATACAAAGCTGTATTGCTCAACGACAAAAATTATGCGGTAAGTTAGACCCTCTATATACTTATCTGTCTTTTGTTGGGGGGGGGGTATGGAACTTGGCCCACAGGCATCTTACCCAACAAGTACACGTACAATAAGGTGGGCTATAACAAGATTAATCGTCGGGAATTTAGTTGTGCTAACTCAATTCGAATAATGTTCTCAAATGACTTTTTTACGTTTGTATCGCAGGTTTTGAAGCATTTATTATAATTTCTTACCCAGTCCATTGCCTCCATGTCGCCTGTTTTACCATTCATGGCATACTGCTGATATTGAAGTCTTGCTGCATGCAGTAAAAGAGGATTGATTTTTTCATCATGTGGACTTGGTAAAGCTGGGGAGCCTGTGCCCATGTCTGGGCTTTCTATTGTACGTGCAGTGTCCACTGGCAAATTTTGACTTTGGCAGTATGGGGCAACATTATCATGGTGGCCATCATGGCTATTGCTTGCTTCATAGGGGGCACCACATGAAGGTGGTGATGGTTGCATGTAGTCAGGCATTTTTACTGATTTTCTTCTAATGTTATATTATGTTGGAAAATGATCGTTTCTGATGGCAATCTACAATCTGCCGTGATTCATACACGCGTTTTAAATTATATTTACAATTAGAAACACTATATACACTCAAAATAAGCACTTTCTTTTAGCACATGGTTATATGCTATGGTCACTCTGCTTGTTTAAATAAAACAACAAACTTTAAAATAACACGTCCTTAGTTTTCATAACAGTAACATGACACTATACAACATCCTAAAGACGAAAGACCTCTGTCTGAACACTTTAGGTACACACAGTAAGATCGCTCACAAAGAACAAAATTCAAGAAAAAAGAGAGAATAAATCAGATATCACAACAGAGAGTTGTGACATTGTTGAGTTCTTGTCAGGTGAAAAAAGAAGATTGAACATAAATATATGAATCAACCAATGTTGAACGCAATGACCTATATGAAGAAAAATATGTGTGCATACAGACCAAGTGAGTGAAAGAGAGAGAGAGAGAGAAAGAGAGAGACAGAGAGAGACAGAGAGAGAGAGAGAGAGAGAGAGAGAGAGAGAGA